>JAVKPL010004548.1:0-21876 GCA_032173675.1 Gastrolobium villosum
AGCTTAAAAAAATTAAGAATTTTTTCTTCTACTCAATTCAAAATCCAAATTAGCCAAAACGAATAGGTTCGTGAATGAGTGACAACATCAATCTATAATTGTAACAAAACCTTATGCAAGAAACATAATCAACATAACAGCAGGATGTGAGAGAGAGGGAGAGCGAGAGAAAAAGAGACACCCGCCGGTGAGCGAATTCTCTTCATTACGTTTTCAAAGGTCAGATTCCAGAGCAAAGTACAAACCCTACCACTCCTTTAGCTTTATGCAACTCCAAAGTACAAGGATCAAAGCGCAAGCTCGAATACAATGTTTATTTTCAGGATTTTATAGAGAAGTGGTTGTGTTTATATAGAGATTCGTTTTCGTGTTTCAAATTTTTTTCGAAGGATCCACTTACAATAAAAAAGTCTTACGATCAATTTAATTAATGACACAATAAACGTTCTTATTTTCAATAAATTATAATCAATTTAATAAATGACAAAATAAACGTTATTATTTTTCAATAAATTATAATCAATTTAATAAATGACACAATACATATTATTAATTTTCAATAAATTATAATCAGTTTAATAAATCACAAAATAAATATTATTAATTTTTTTATATTGAATGATAAATGCAAAGAAATGCAAACCCCTTATTTTTAATATATTAACTAATCCATTTGATATAAGTGTTCTAAGTTTTCATAATATTTGATCTGATTATTTTTATTTTTATCACTTTATTTTCTTCTTCTAATAAGAGTAAAATAGGCATATTTGGTGCTTATCAAAAATAAAGAATAGAAAAATTGGCATTTTTGGTTAAGTTCATAACAGTGTTAAGCAGGTGTGAATAAAAAAAATCACAAAAAATTAAATGATTAAAAAAATATAAGAATATAAATGATTCAAAATAATACCGAGAGTTTTTAAATTTTTTCAAAAAACAAAAAAGAAAGAGCATGAGGTCAATGTCACACATTTATAAATTGATTAAATTGATTTTTAAGGTGGTAGACAAAGGTAGACAGAAAAATGATAGGTACATCCCAAGAAGAGATAGGTTATTCTACTTACCCTTTTTTCTGCCTACTTTTGACTACCACCTTAAAATGATGTTAGATCATAATCTTAAGAAAAAAGAGAAAGATAAATGTTAGTTAAGATTCATATTCTACCTACCATTTTTCCTGCTTACCTTTGCCTACCACTCTAAAACTTCATTAGATCATAATCTTAACTAAGATTTTGATCTAATGACATTTTAGAGTAGTAGGCAAAGATAGACATATATATTTATATGTTTGTAAAAAAGAAAAATACTCATGTAAAAAAAAATCATATAACATGTCAACATATATAAAGAAATTACTGCATACTTAAGATTGCGATCACTTCATTTATATTTTAATATTTATTAAGGTTAAAAGTCCGCTACTTATTTAAATATTTTGCATTTTAATTATAAAAAATAATAATTAAGATAACAAATGCGTAAGTGAGTAATAAGCACATTTTTAATTAAGATCAAAATTTCAAAATGCAAATAGAATAGGCATAAGTAATAACATGCAATAATTTCTTTTCATAGAGACTTTTATACGGGGAGTGAATCCTCTCATGTGCTAATTAATATGATGATGTCATGTGAGGTAATCATAATCATACATAGATAAATTAATGATGATAAGAGAGGAGAGAAAAAAATAAGGATAGAAAGTTATATAATGATCACTATTAATTTAATTATTAATGATTAAGATTCTCCCATATTACGTTATCATATTAAATTAGATACGGGAGGATAGATTTCATTTCAATGCAACTATCCACAAACACTGGTCGCCGCGTGTAACCTGATGCTTCTTGCTACATTGCTATCTATCCACTCGGTTGTCTCTGATGGGCATTATCTAATGGAATCGTGACTCAGCCAAACTCTACCACAAGCTTATCTATTAGTATGGCTGTGATTTTGCTTGCAGAATGCACAGAAAAAAAGATGACACACCAAAGAGAATGTCCGGGAATTTTAGCAAGCTAATCAAAAAAATACAACTTCTATTTAAAAAAAAAATGAATAAAATCACAAAAATAACCATAATATAATATAGGAAAATAGACACTCGTCAAGTCTCCGGACTCTGCTTAACACTGCCACAAGAAAACATGGATATCCCATTTAAGCTCTATTTGCAAGTTGATAGGTCTAGTAAAATGTAGCTAGCCTTAGATAATTTTTTATTTTTTTTTAAACTTACGTAAATGGGCACTAATTTTATGACTTCGATGTAAGACTTTCAGATCTTATTCTTTATTTTGATAATTGATTTTTTAATTTAACACTCATAGTTTGTTGGATTATATCAATTAATAAATTATTAATTTCAAATAAACTATAACAGCTAGATGGATATAAATTAATAATTGAGATGAAAAATAAGATTAATAAATCATACACCAAAATCAAAAGACACAAATAAATTCCTTTTCATGTTATTCAAAATTTATGTTAAAGATGATCTTAGATAAAAAATAAGGAATAAAGCCTATTTTGTAAAAAAAAACTCTAAAAATTGTTTAAAAAGAATTCTAAAAATTATAACTGTTATTTAATTTTTAAAATCAAATTTAGAGAATATATTTTATTTGTATTTTACATTTTAACTTTTATCTTAATTTTTTTTTGAAAATACCTATTTAATTAACTATTCTATAAAATAATTAAAAAAAAACTCAATTAAGCATACCTAAGCTATACCTATTTTAATTTTGGTTTTATTTCTCTCATGTTTTATGAAAGAAGTTATCTCATATTTGTGAGATAAATTAAGTGAGTTCCATCAATCTTTATAAAAAGAAAAAGAAAAAGAAAATAGAAAAGAGACACATTTTTTATATGATAATAAAATAAGATAAGAGTCCGATGTAAGAGTATAATTTACCTTTTTTTTTTATTGGGTTTTAAAACCCCTAATCTTCTCTCTCCATTCCCTCGATTCGGATTCTCTCCCTCGCGTCGCAAACAGAAAGTTAGCATTCACCACCGTCGAAGCAGACAACATCACCACCAACTTAGTCCTTCCGTCTAATCTGTGTGGTACGAAATGTCGTCTCTGAGGAACGTGTTATGAAGTCCATGCTTAAATCTTCAAATACACCATCGGGTACAGGTAATGGTTGCAGCAAGCCAGAAGGAGGTGAGGTAGAAGTTTTAATCATTTGACAAATCGAGCAACTTTTGACAAATTCATGCACATCCTTCCTGAATGATCTTGTTTTTTTACCAACAAGACAGGTGAAGAAAACGGACTCCTGCTCTCCTTAATCAACCCAGTAGCTAACAGATCCGAAACCTGGTGTTCTATTTCAGCCTTTTGATGATATCCTCATCTATAGTAGTTCTATGGAGGATCATTATAATCATTTGGTGATGACTTTGGCTAACTGAGCTATGAAAGCACCAATGTTAGGATAGCGGATCCTAATTTGGTTTCTTCAAAGAAGAAAATGAACGATCGAAGCACAGAAGAGAAGAAAAGAATGAACAGATTCAATATATTCCAGTATGTTCTATTTTCCCCTCCTATGTGTATATATGACAATCTTCCTAACAAACTCCTAACCAACTCCAGCCACCTACACGTGTCCTCCCTCCCCCCCATGAGTCACACATCGACCCACTAACAACAAAGCCCAATTACAAACACAACCCAAACAACTACACACAGCTAATACACTAATTATAATGCAGAACTAATAACAAAACTAAAGGACAGCAATTACATGTGTTCCTCCACTACACACAATAATCCTTGGCCCAAGTAGGAGCTCCACATATCCTCTTCAGCTTAGTTCCTCTACTCATAACATTGCTTCCTCCTTCCAAAGGAACCTTGTCCTCAAGGTTCATATTAGGCAACACAAAGGCTGGATAATGCAATTGTATATCTCCCTCATCTTCCCAAGTTGCATCCTCTGGAAGAGAATTGGTCCATTGAATCAACCATTGTCTCTTATTTTCCAGCATCACCAACTTCTCCCTAAACATCAAAGCAGCCAACGGTGCTTGTACAGGATGATTATCCTTACTGATCTCAGGTAGGGACAGAGCAGTGGTTGCTACTTCGCCTTTAAAAGGCTTAAGCACAGAGATATGAAAAGAAGAGTGAATCCGACACCCTTCAGGTAACCCCACTTGATATGCTACTGGACTCAAAACCCGAATAATAGGAAAAGGACCAAAGTACCTCTTAGAAAGCTTCTGACATTTCCTTTTGGCTAAAGAGATTTGCCTATAAGGTTGCAACTTAACAAGCACCAAATCTCCTACAGAAAGTATCACATCCTTCCTGTGTTTATCACTTTGTATCTTCATCCTATTTTGAGCACCATGCAACTGCTCTTTAAGAAGCTTAAGTAACTCATCTCGATGGCTTAAAGTCACATCCACAGCCTCAACCCGTACAGATCCTTTCAAATATGGAGGAATCATTGTTGGAACCTTACCATAGAGGGCTTGGAAAGGTGTCATGCCAATAGCCGAATGGGTGGCAGTATTGTAATGATACTCCGCCCATCCCAAATAAAAACACCACTTATGATTTTCTTCATGACAAAAAGCCCTCAAATATTGCTCCAAATAACGATTCGTGACCTCCGATTGTCCATCGGATTGAGGATGATAAGCTGTACTGGTCCTCAAAATTGTGCCACTGCACTTGAACAAGTGAGACCAAAACAAACTCACAAATATTGGATCTCTGTCAGAAACAATGGTTCTAGGAAAACCATGTAATTTGACCACCAAATCACAGAACAGGGTTGCTACCTTTACAGCCGTATAAGGATTGGCTAATGCACCAAAATGAGCAAATTTTGTCAAACGATCTACCACCACCAAAATAACAGTGAACCCTTTTGAAGGAGGCAGCCCAGTTATGAAGTCCATGCTTAAATCTTCAAATACACCATCGGGTACAGGTAATGGTTGCAGCAAGCCAGAAGGAGGTGAGGTAGAAGTTTTAATCATTTGACAAATCGAGCAACTTTTGACAAATTCATGCACATCCTTCCTCATACCCTTCCAATGGAAAGAAGCAGATAACCTCAAAAAAGTTCTAGCAATTCCAGCATGCCCCCCTACCAATGTGGAATGTGCCTCCTGCATCAACATTTCCTTCAAAGCAGAATTGGAACCCAAATAATATCGATTCTTATAATACAAAATACCATCCCTGACATGGATTGCTGGGTCAAGCAATTCATTTTTCTGCAGCTGCAACCGAATAGCCACTATCTCACCATCAGTATTATTTTCTGCACGGATCTGTTCAACCACAGAGAAGGTGGCTTCGGATAGTAAAGCCAAGTTGAGTCCCAGTTGCTCCTCCTCATAACACCTAGACAAAGAGTCAGCAACAATATTGGTTGCCCCTGGCTTATATTCAATGGAGAAGTCATACCCCATTAGTTTACAAGCATATCGTTGTTGCTCCACCGTTTGTACCGTTTGAGTTAAAAGTTCCTTTAAACTTTTGTGATCCGTTCGGATGGTGAATTTAGACCCAAGCAAGTAATGACGCCACTTCTTTACTGCTTCCGTTAAAGCATACAACTCCCTAACATAAGTTGATGCCACTTGCATCCGAGGCCCCAACTTCTTGCTAAAGAAAGCAATAGGATGATTCAACTGATAAAGAACAGCCCCTATCCCCACTGATGAAGCATCAGTTTCCACAATGAAGGGTAATGAAAAATCTGGCAGTGACAGCACAGGAGTGCCTGACATGATTTCCTTCAAGTTGTCAAATGCCTTAGCAGCTGCATCAGTCCAAAGAAAAGAATCCTTCTTCATCATATCAGTCAAAGGGGCTGCCAAGGCTGCATAATTCCGAATAAACCTTCGATAGTACCCTGTTAAACCAATAAATCCCCTCAACTGCTTAAGTGTTTTTGGTTGTGGCCATTGTTTCATGGCAGCAATCTTCCTAGGATCGGCCTTCACACCAGCACCAGACACCAAATGACCTAAATATTCCACTTCGAGCAACGCAAATCCACATTTACTAAGCTTGACCCGAAACAGATTTTCCTGTAAACAAGCCAAAGTCATCACCAAATGATTATAATGATCCTCCATAGAACTACTATAGATGAGGATATCATCAAAAAATACTATAATAAACTTCCGAAGATATGGTCGAAACATGTGATTCATGGCAGCCTGAAAAGTGGAAGGGGCATTGGTCAACCCAAAAGGCATTACCAAGAAATCATAGTGTCCTTCATGAGTTCTAAAGGCAGTCTTGGAAGTATCCTCTGGAACCAATAAAATCTGATGATAACCACTCCTTAAATCGAGCTTAGTAAAAATCCTTGCACCTTGAAGTTCATCCAACAATTCATCAATGGTAGGTATAGGAAAACGGTCTCGAATAGTAAGTTTATTCAAAGCCCTATAGTCAATACACATCCTCCATGAATGATCTTGTTTTTTTACCAACAAGACAGGTGAAGAAAACGGACTTCTGCTCTCCTTAATCAACCCAGTAGCTAACAGATCCGAAACCTGGTGTTCTATTTCAGCCTTTTGATGATAACCATATCGGTATGGCCTAACATTGACTGGTTGTGCCCCATCTACCAAGTTAATGGCATGATCACACCCTCTGGAAGGTGGCAGTCCACTTGGCAATTGAAAGACAGGCTGAAACTGTACCAAAATTTGCCAAATAGGCAATGGCACCTTTGATCTCAACTCCAACAAGTCTGGTAGCACATCATCCGATACACCAGATACCCCTTGCTTCTCCTCCCCTTCCAAAACCAAACAGTGCTGATTCACAGCACCCACAACCTTCCCCATAAACTCCCCCTTCAAAACCACCCTGCCACCTGGTGACATGAATTCCATAGACAAATCGGAATAATCATGGATTACCTTGCCAATTTGACTCAACCAAGAAATACCCAGAATAATTCCAAACCCTGAAAGCTCAATAATCCATAAGTCCACCACAAAGGAAAATCCCTGAATCAGCAATGGAACACCTAAACATTTCCTGTCACAAATGAGGAACTCCCCATTACCCAAGAACACCCTCATCCGAGGAACCTTGACAGATGATAAACCCACCTCAGACACCAGTTGTTTCTGGATAAAATTATGAGAACTCCCAGAATCAACTAAGACAGGTACTCTATGACCATGAAATTCAACATTAAACTGAAGAGCTCGAGGATTAGTATCACCTTTCAACGAATGCAAAGCAGCTTCATGTGGCACTGCATCTGGTATCTCTGGCTGCCAAACAATGGTTTCTTCAGACTCCTCCCCTCGGTCCTCCCAATCACCCACCAACAAGAACAAATTAGCCTTACATTTGTGACGTGAATTCCACTTCTCATCACAAGTATAGCATAAACCTAACTCCCTCTTCTTTGCCAATTCCTCTGTACTCAACTTCTTAAAAGGTACATTAGATGGTAAAGCTGGAAATGTAGGCTTCGGATTAGGCAAAATAGCAGCCAACGGTTTAGGTTGATCCACCACATAAGAGGTTTTCTGGAAACTCTTCCTACTGCCAGAAGACGTAAACGAAGAACGGAGTTCAACAAAATGCGCATCATATGTGATGGCCAACTGCATAGCCTGATGAAGCGTAGTAGGAGAATGCAACTGAATTGCCCTACGTAAGTCAGGTAACAACCCTGACACAAAAAAACTCATTAGCACCTCATCTGAAAAATCAGTTACCTGATTAATGAGAGCCTCAAAGTTCTTAATATATTCATTCAACGTTCCCTCCTGCGTGAGTTTGGAAAGCACTCCACGCAAATCAGTATAAGCAGTACCACCAAAACGTTGACGAACAGCTACCTTCAACTGCTCCCAGGACTGAATGGAACCCCCATTGAAGAGCCACTGAAACCAAGGGCCAGCCAAACCCTCCATACGCATACCCGCCAACCGAACCTGAAGCGCGGCAGGAACCTGTTGTAACCCAAAATAGAGCTCCGTACGAAAAATCCAACTATTAGGATCAGTACCATTAAAAAGTGGCAACTCCATCCGAATCGATTTCAAAAGAGAACGAGGATCATCAGCAGGAAAACGCTGGTGCGAAGTACCTGCAGAATCCGCCCCAGATCCAGCATGCGCACCATGTGGACGAACGTGTGCCCCCACCACCGCAGCATGAATCTCCTGTAGCTGAGCAGTAAGACTCACAAATTGATGTTGATGATCCACAAATCGTTGTTCAAACCGAGCCTGCATGTCTTCGAAACTACGATCAATGCGATTTTGGAGCGCACCAAACTCCTCAGCCAATTCCTGAACACGCATGGTGAAAGAAAAAAAATCGAGTTACAATGGGATGAAAGCACCAATGTTAGGATAGCGGATCCTAATTTGGTTTCTTCAAAGAAGAAAATGAACGATCGAAGCACAGAAGAGAAGAAAAGAATGAACAGATTCAATATATTCCAGTATGTTCTATTTTCCCTCCTCTATTTTCCCCCTCCTGTGTGTATATATGACAATCTTCCTAACAAACTCCTAACCAACTCCAGCCACCTACACGTGTCCTCCCTCCCCCCCATGAGTCACACATCGACCCACTAACAACAAAGCCCAATTACAAACACAACCCAAACAACTACACACAGCTAATACACTAATTATAATGCAGAACTAATAACAAAACTAAAGGACAGCAATTACATGTATTCCTCCACTACACACAATAATCCTTGGCCCAAGTAGGAGCTCCACATATCCTCTTCAGCTTAGTTCCTCTACTCATAACATTTGCTCGATTTGTCAAATGATTAAAACTTCTACCTCACCTCCTTCTGGCTTGCTGCAACCATTACCTGTACCCGATGGTGTATTTGAAGATTTAAGCATGGACTTCATAACAGAACGCCATTCCCAGGAGGGCTCACAAAGAGCGCGCTCAACCGTGAGTCTTGTTTTTTTCTCTTATCCAACCCAACTGATATAAAATCATGGGTCTTACTCATTTTTTGGTTTTTCATTAGGTCCTCGAGGAAAAAATTTGGCTTGCTTGAAAAGCACAAAGACTATGTTCAGCGTGCAAAAGCATTCCACCAGAAAGATGATGCTTTACGGGTAAAGTTTTCTGATTCTTCTCTGCACTCTCTAAGTTATTTTTTCTTTTAATTAATTTTTGGTGTGTGTTTGTCCTACTCAAGTCACCAACACAGCCCTCAAACCTCACACACACAGCAGTTGACACTGCCCAAGAACACTCCCCTCACTCCCACAAGGATGCTCACAAGTGTATAGGAAGGAAGAAGGAGGAGAAACCAAGCCAAAGGTGAAGACTTGATCCTCAAAGGTTGAGGGAAAGGAATGGAACAGTGAGGAGCAGCAAAAACCAGCCCCCTTCACGTAGGAAATAGTGGCTGCCTAGGGTTGTGTGCCTTAGTGTGTCTATTTATAGGCACATGACCACTTAGCGCGCAGTATTAGCCTTAATAGCAAAGTAAAAGATCTTGATCCCAAACTTAGGAATCTAGAACTAGGCATTTTTCTAAGATTTGTCATATTTTTATTTTATTTTTCGGAGCACCTTTCCGGTACGCGCTTTACCATAGCCAGTATCAGTTCTGGCATCAGATTACGTTATTTTGACTTGAAACTTGTTTTACAAGTCCTACATAATATTCTAGTAATTATCATGCATTCGTTATAATTTTCCGGGATACTTTTCCGGTACGCATTTATACCGAGTAGCAGAACCGGTATCTGCGCTTTTCTTCCGAAAAGCGACTTTCAGCATTTTTACTAACTCAGTATAATTATCTAAGCCCAATATTAATTATTAAGGTCAATTATGGACTTATTTCCTAATTATCATAATTAATTCACTAATTACCTTAATTAGCGGTGCGGGTTCTTACATTCACCCCACCTTTTTAAGGATTTTGTCCTCAAAATCAGAAACATACCTGTCTCGAAAGTCGGGATACTGTCGGAGAAGCTCGTCCTCTCGCTCCCACGTGCACTCCTCGGGACTACGCCCAGTCCACTGCACCTTGACCATCGGAATGATCTTGCTTCTGAGCTGTTTCTCGCCTCGATCGAGGATCTGGAGTGGTCCGACGGGAGTCTTTAGGTTCTCCCGAACCTCCACATCATCCGGCTGCACCACGTGCGAAGGATCTGCTATGTACTTCCGAAGCTGAGACACGTGAAACACGTCGTGGATGTTGGCTAAGTTCGGAGGCAAGGCAAGTCGATAGGCAACGGGTCCTACTCTACCAAGGATCTGGTATGGCCCAATAAATCGCGGGCTCAACTTCCTCACTCCGAGTGCTCGCCCAACACCGGTGACAGGTGAAAGTTTCACAAACACGTGCTCACCCTCACTGAACTCCAGCGGTCGATGCTTGACATCATAGTAGCTTTTCTGGCGATTCTGCGCCTGCTTCAACTTTTCCCTGATCATTTGGATCTGCTGGGTAGTATCTTGGACAAAGTCCAAGCCAAAAAGCTCCTTGTCTCCAACCTCGGACCAGCAAGTAGGAGTCCGACACCTCCTACCATACAGCGCCTCGTAGGGTGCCATGCCCAGACTAGCATGAAAACTGTTGTTGTACGAGAATTCTACCAACGGAAGGTACCTATCCCATGCAGAACCCTGCTCCAATGTGCAAGCTCTCAACATGTCCTCCAATGTCTGGATGGTCCGCTCAGTCTGTCCGTCAGTCTGAGGGTGATAGGCGGTACTCAATCTCAACTGCGTACCAAAAGCCTCCTGCAGCGCCTCCCAGAACCGAGATGTGAACTTCGGGTCCCTATCACTGATGATACTCTCGGGCACCCCGTGAAGCCTCACAATCTCGCGGACATAAAGCTTGGCCAACTGCTCTGTAGTGAAGCTCACCTTCACTGGAAGAAAATGGGCAGACTTGGTCAATCTGTCCACTATGACCCAGATAGAGTCACCACCAGCCTGAGTTTTAGGCAATCCCACCACGAAGTCCATGGAAATACTCTCCCATTTCCACTGTGTGGAATTTCAAGAGGTTGAAGTTTACCAGACGGTTTCTGGTGCTCGATCTTCACTTTCTGACATATCAAACACTTGGACACGTAGACCGCTATGTCCTTCTTCATGCCCGGCCACCAAAAATTTCTTTTTAAGTCCTGGTACATTTTTGTAGCACCAGGGTGGATAGTAAACCGGCCCTTATGAGCCTCTGTCATAACCTCCTCGGTCAATGGCCCTCGAGGAATAACAATCCTCTTCTGGAACAGCAGCAATCCATCCTCGTTCCAAGACACACAGTCCTGGTTCTTCACATAATCAAGGCACTCTCTTTGCACTTGCGCCTCTTTAATCTTCTCCATCAGCTCATTAATCACCTCTGCTGTTTCCATCTCAAGCAGTGCACCCCCAAACAAGGAGTTCACTCTCAAGTCTCGGAACTTTTCGATTACCTCGTAGTCGTTCATCATCAAGCTGGATAAGCTCACGGATTTCCGACTCAAAGCATCGGCTACCACATTGGCCTTGCCAGGATGGTACCTCAACTCGAAGTCGTAGTCCTTCAAGAACTCCATCCATCTTCGCTGTCTCATGTTCAACTCCTTCTGGTCAAACAGATACTTCAGGCTCTTGTGATCACTGAATACAGCAAACTTCATGCCAAACAGGTAATGCCTCCAAATCTTGAAAGCAAAAACGATGGCTGCCAACTCCAAGTCGTGAGTCGGGTAGTTCTCCTCATGAGGTTTCAACTGTCTTGAAGCATAGGCAACAACTTTCCCTTTCTCCATCAACACACAGCCTAGCCCCTTTCCAGAGGCATCGCAGTATAACTCAAACTGTTCCGCAGGATCAGGAAGGACTAACACAGGAGCAGTAGTCAGTCTCTCCTTAAACTCCTGGAAACACTCCTCACACTCATGTGTCCACACGAATGGAGTCTCCTTTCGGGTAAGGCGAGTCATCGGTAGCACCATCTTGGAGAATCCCTCTATGAACCTCCTATAGTACCCTGCCAAACCCAAGAAGCTTCTCACTTCTGTAACCGTCTTGGGCCTCTCCCAGTCCATCACGGCCTCAATCTTGTTAGGATCAACTGCAACTCCATCAGCGGAAATCACATGACCCAGAAATTTCATCGCCTTGAGCCAAAACTCACATTTTGACGGCTTAGCATATAGCTTTTTCTCTTTCAACACTTGCAAAACAATCTTCAAGTGCTCAGTATGCTCCTCCTCCGTCTTGGAGTAAATCAAGATGTCGTCAATGAAGACGATCACAAACTGATCCAGGTACGGCTGGAAGATCCTGTTCATGTAGTCCATGAACACTGCGGGTGCATTGGTGAGTCCAAACGGAATCACCAGGTACTCATAATGCCCGTACCTCGAGCGAAATGCTGTCTTTAGGACATCCTCCGGCTTTACCCGTATCTGATGGTAACCGGACCGGAGATCGATCTTGGAATACACGCAAGCACCCCTGAGCTGATCCAGCAAATCATCAATGCGTGGAAGAGGGTACTTGTTCTTGATTGTCACCTTGTTCAACTGTCTGTAGTCGGTGCACAACCGCATGGTCCCATCTTTCTTTTTCAAAAAAATGACCGGTGCTCCCCAGGGAGACACACTCGGCCGAATAAAATCTTTCGCTGAAAGCTCCTCAATATGCTTCTTCAGCTCCGCCAACTCCGGTGGCGACATCCGGTATGGAGCCAATGAAATAGGCCCCACACCAGGCAATAAATCTATGGAGAACTCTATCTCCCTCTGCGGTGGAAACTCAGGAATCTCCTCGGGAAACACCTCGAGGAATTCCCTCACCACAGGAATGCCAGTGAGATCCTCCTGTGTCCCACTCACCAAACCTCCCAACATGACATAGCCAAATGCCCCTGCTTTCAAGGCTCTCCTCGCCTGCAGGACTGAAATGAACGGTGAGGAACTGGCTGTGGACCCACCCGGAGACATCACCACTTTCTTGGCACAACAATCAATCAATGCACAGTTCCTGGACAACCAATCCATGCCCAGAATAATCTCAAGGTTGGCCATCAGCAATCCTATCAGATCTACCGAGAAGTCACGGCCATCCCACTGAAACGCTACATCGCGATGAACAGTGGAGGTCAAACATTTTTCTCCGGTGGCGGTGGTCACCCGCATCGGTGGAGAAAGCACATCACTGGGCAACTCAAGCCCCACAGCAATATGGGTAGCAACAAAAGAGTGTGTTGCCCCGGAATCAAAAAGCACATCAACAGCTGAACCACCAATGGTAACAGTACCTCTGACCAGGTTCGGAGCTCTGTCCGACTGCTGACGATCAAGTGTGTACACTCGCCCTGTAGTAGGTGGCACGGCTGGTGCCCCAGTAGGAACCATCTGCAATGGCACAGCCTGCACTGCAGCAACTCTCGCCGTCGGGCAATCTCTGGAATAGTGGCCCTCCTTGCCACACTGGAAGCATATCAGCTGACCGGTAGAACACGGCCCAAAGTGTGACTTCCCACATCCCGAGCATCTGGGAGCAGGAGGTCTAGCTGCGCTCCCCTGAGTAAAAGTCTTTTTAAATTGATTTGGCGCTTGTTTAGCCGCCAACTGTTTACCCTTGCCCTTGTTTGTAAAATTTTTGTTCCCCCAGGGAGTGGAACCGCCGGTACCCTGTGGCACCTCAATCTTGGCCTTCTTGGCCTGACTCGCACGGCAATAGTCCTCAATGTCGCGGCACTGCTGTACTAAAGCTCCGAAGTCTCTCGAAGCAGAACCAGCAAGATGTCCGGCAATGTCCTCATTAAGTCCCCTCCGGAACTTTGCCGCAAGAAATACAGGAGTCGGTCTCGCCATGCGGAAATGAGCGAACTTGACCAGCTCATTAAACTTGGCCAGGTACTCGTCGACAGACAACGAGCCCTGCACCAAACGGTCAAACTCTCCTTGCTTCCTCTCCTGAGAGTCATAGGGAAAGTACTGCCCCAGAAAGCACTCCTCGAAGAATGGCCACGTCATCACACGGCCCTGCATCTCGTAGATGTGAGAAAGGTTGGTCCACCACTCATGGGCCTCGCCCTCCAGCATGTAAGTGGCGAACAACAGCTTCTGCGGATCGGTGCACTGCATGATCCGGAAGATCTTGTCCAACGCCTGAAGCCATCTAGCAGCAGCAATGGGATCATAAGATCCGTCGAAAGAAGGTGGCTTATGCTTGCGGAAAGCATTCAGCCGGCGATCGATCTCGTCACGATCCTCAGCAAATGCAGGAATGGTCTGCATAGCCCCCGTCAAGTGACTGCCCTCACCCATCTGACTCTGGGTGTCCTCCTGTTGACTAGGCGGAGGTGGAGGCGGTGGCGGCGGTGGAGGACACTGGCCAGCAGCAGGACCAGCCCTCAACTCCTCCAACATGACCCTCATCATAGTCATGTTGGCCATCCGGTTCTCCTCCAGAACCTCTGCCGTGGCTCGCCGGTTCGCATCTCGAATAGCGTCCAGCATCGCCTGGTTTGCCAATCTCGTGGCCTCCTGGTCGGCTAGTCGGGCCGCCTGCATCTCAGCTAATGCAGCCAGGATAGGATCCGATTGATCCTCGCTCGTACTAGGGTTCCTCCTTGGTGGCACCATGACTCTGCACAAGTTACACAAAGAATGAGTTGATCAGGCCCACGCCATGTGGTCACATATGCATCATCATAACACACACCAATCAGAGAGAACGCAAAGTAGACACGCAACGAGACATCCTAAGTTATTGCAATACATACAGGCTTTTCCCTAGAAAGTGCTCTGATACCATAAAATGTAACAGCCCATGTTAACCTGGATTGTTAACATACTATCGTATTAAGCCACGCTTAATTAAAATGCGGAATAACTTTTTCTTTAATTCAATTATGACGTCATTAAACTTAACCAACTTGATTACTTAATCCATTTCATAAAATACTGCCTGTATGTAAATTGCAAGACAACTAACTGAAATACCTCATATATAAATCATAAGTGAGTATCTAAAGCCACAGGACTACAACACGTAGCCTGGGTCAAAATCCTGATACTTCAATTACAACATCAAATTAAAAGACAATAGTCAAACCATGTGGCATGGACAAACCCCATGCTCACCAAATAAGGCAACAATGCCCAATAACAGTCTCAACATAAACTTAACAGAAAACATAACGACAGTCAAATAATCAGCAATCAACAACCAGCAGGTCAGCATATCATAAATATCAGCTCAGCTCTGGCCTCCTGCCACCTGAGCCCTCAACATTACCTGATCCTGAAATAAGCGTCCCCAAACGTGGGGTGAGATCTCTAAACAAGAAATCTCAGTAAGACAAGGGGTCCTCAAGGATCTTCCACCCCAAGCTCACTTACATGTGTAATATAAGTTCAAAAACAGTATTTACAATATAAGTTCCAAAACTATGCGATGCAGCAATTAATCATGCCATGTGTGTTTATCAAATCTACTGGCCAGAGAAATGTAGGAATACGTCTATGCCTACATGAGTACAAGGAACACCGCTTGCACCTCACCCACAGCCTCACCATCTTGTATGTACTACATACTCAGGCTTACCGTATAGGTGGACACCACATGCATCTCATAAAAGCACATTGCATATAAATAGCTCAACAACATTTCCAAAACATTAAAGCATGTAACACAGCATGCATAAACCCATCCCCATGGGACATGGTGGAACAATAAAATGGCTAAACCGAGGACACGAAAGCTTACCTTGCAAGCTAGCTATCCAAGCCAAGAGTCCAACCACTCTCAAGTCCAAAAACAGCAGTATCACAATCTGATATGGACCAATAACACATCAATATTTATGCATCACAAGCATACAACTTAAAGACTACGCCTTTCCTTTACGTTTTACGTCTTAAGGCTTCCCAACAAAGCCATAAGCCCTTAGTCATATGATTCTGACTTAGATCATTAATTACAGAAGTTCAACTTCCTTAATCTAGGGTCCACAAACACCCAATAGCTTACTGTTCACATAGCACGGCTACTGTTCTGTGAAAACCCAGGATATCCGGATATCTCAAGGGACATATCCGGATATGCCATATCCGGATATCACACTGGACATATCCGGATATACCATATCCGGATACCCAGATCCCATATCCGAATATGGATATCCGGATACCATATCCGGATGTGCATATCCGGATACCATATCCGGATACTGATATCCGGATATCTGTTCGACAAATATCCGGATATCTCACGACAGAATGCAGTTTCTGCATTTCGTGAATATCCATCCCAAAGATCCAACTTTTAACACATGTACACGTTAAAGCATGCATTTTTAATCCATTTTAGGTTCATACTCATTATACCCTCTTGTTTACTCATTAAACATGGCCAAGACATCAACTTTATGCATCAAAACTTAAGATCAAAGGTGAGGGAACTTACCAAAGCTCAAAACAGATCAAGGTGTGCTCTTGGAGCTCTCCCAAGACACTCCAAACTCAGCCAAAGTAGGAGCACGAAAATGACACCACAAAGATGGGTTCTTGCACCACAAGATGGCTCCTTGGCACCACCAATGCCAAGCCAAAGGTTCAAACCACTCAAGTCACCAACACAGCCCTCAAACCTCACACACACAGCAGTTGACACTGCCCAAGAACACTCCCCTCACTCCCACAAGGATGCTCACAAGTGTATAGGAAGGAAGAAGGAGGAGAAACCAAGCCAAAGGTGAAGACTTGATCCTCAAAGATTGAGGGAAAGGAATGGAACAGTGAGGAGCAGCAAAAACCAGCCCCCTTCACGTAGGAAATAGTGGCTGCCTAGGGTTGTGTGCCTTAGTGTGTCTATTTATAGGCACATGACCACTTAGCGCGCAGTATTAGCCTTAATAGCAAAGTAAAAGATCTTGATCCCAAACTTTGGAATCTAGACCTAGACATTTTTCTAAGATTTTTCATATTTTTATTTTATTTTTCGGAGCACCTTTCCGGTACGCGCTTTACCATAGCCAGTATCAGTTCTGGCATCAGATTAGGTTATTTTGACTTGAAACTTGTTTTACAAGTCCTACATAATATTCTAGTAATTATCATGCATTCGTTATAATTTTCCGGGATACTTTTCCGGTACGCATTTATACCGAGTAGCAGAACCGGTATCTGCGCTTTTCTTCCGAAAAGCGACTTTCAGCATTTTTACTAACTCAGTATAATTATCTAAGCCCAATATTAATTATTAAGGTCAATTATGGACTTATTTCCTAATTATCATAATTAATTCACTAATTACCTTAATTAGCGGTGCGGGTTCTTACACTCTGCTTTAGATATATTTTTTGGGTTTTATAAGAGTTATGTTGTAGGAAAAGTGATTATGTTATGTTATAGAGATTCGTTTTGTGTGTCGGAGTTTTTTTTGCTGCGGGCCCCACAAAATGTTGTGTGTATAGGAAATTTTTTGTGGTTATATTAAATGATAGATGATAAACCCATATTTTTTTGTCATTTTGCTGATGGTGTTTGTCCAAATTATATGCTTCAATTTTTGCGCAGGATGATTTCTTACCAAGAACTGCAACTCCCTTGGAAGATATATTTGAATCAATCTTCTGGTTTGTTCTTGCTTTTCTGTATTATGGCAATAAGGGCATCACCACCATGTTTCCAGAGTGTGTGTGCCTGTGTGTATAATTATATTATGTTGAATTAGTTGAGTAAATTATCATTGCAGTTTCTTAAACCAGGCCTTGATGATTTGAACAGCCTGCCTTGTTTAATATTCTTGGTTTGCCTCAGGGACACCTTCATACCTGAGGGTAGAAAGCTTAGGGATCCAAGGTGGCTTTATGCACCTGGACGTATGCACTTCATTATATAGCTGACTTGGATATCCCTATTAAGAGGTTAGCGATATTCAGATGTTAATGATGTAATTTTCATAATTGATATAAGAATATTTCCTGGGGAACATTTATAGAGTTCCGTATGGGGAACAATTCTCAGTGTTCCAAAAATTCACAACCATGCCAACAGAAGCTATCAATTATAATTGAATCATAATTGATAGCTTCACTTGGCATGGTTATGGTTGTGAATTTTTGTTGGAACATTTATAACTGAGAATTAATGACATTATAAACATGTTTTGTTTTATTAATTCTTAGAAAACCAGTTCAGTGTATGATAGCTTCCTTTATCAATAAACTTTTTGAGATGATATTTTACACTGAGCATCAACAAATATTTGATACAGGTTGAAATGTATCCGGTAGTTTTATGTTTAATGCCCATTTTAACAGTCTTATTTTGTGTGTCCTTTACTGAATACTGCAGAGCTATGACCAAGGACTTGTCTTAAAGAGCATTTTTTTTACCATTATTAGGTAAGCGATGGTTGCTGAGTCATGGTTTCGAAGTCTATGGAAGACTCCACAGAAGGATGATACTAATTCTGAGAAGGTGGTGATTGGAATGTTAACATTTGAAATTGCAAGATTGATGCCCAAGCTTGTTAATTTATGGCAGTCTTTGAGTGAAAAGCAAGTTTCTAGGTTGAGAGAGGAGATCAGAAATTCAGTTATATAAATTGAGTGTAGTTTTTTGTAATATTACGAAATGAGGAGGGATATTCTTACTACCAAAATTTTCTACTACCAACTCACTACCTATCTAATTACCATTGGATCAGCATTTTCTTTTTTTTTTCAAATTTTTTTTAACATTCTCTCTCTTTGATTCAATGGTGATTAGATAGATAGTGAGTTAGTAGTAGAAAATTTTGGTAGTAAGAATATCCTTCCTCCTACGAAATATATCTCTAAAGTCTAAAGTTAAATTATCTATTTAAATAAAGCTGGTGTTCAGAATTTGGTGTGGTTTGATTTTTTATTTTTATTTTTCTCTTTGTTTTGGGTCATTGAATTAAGTATTGGATTGATTCTCATAAAACTCTAATTTCTATAAAACTCTAATTTTGCAAATTAAATTGTCCCGATTCTTTAAATTATATATTTAGGGATATTGCATGATAGTAATTGGCTAACAAATCAATAATGGGCCCACTCCTAAAACTATATATGTTAAACTAGGAACTCTCATTTAGTGGGGGTCTAAAGCCTCAATTTCAACTCTCATTTACTAGGGTCTAAAGCCTCCACAAAATGCAAGATATTGTGGGGGTGGGGTTTATAATCTCTATAAAATGCTTCAACAAATTGTGGCATTACACACCAAAATGCCAAGAATTATATTGTGGCCCATGCGAAACTAGTTAAATATATGTAGTAAGGGTCAAAAACCTCCACAATTTGCAAATATAACTTTCACATAATACTTCAATTTTTGGAGTGATTTTAGGAATTGAAGGTGGACCTTTCAAAGGGATTAAAATTGTATATTTAATTGATATATAATATATTTATGGGTTTTTCATCAACAGCTATTAGATCTAAGAATCCTTTCATCTGAATCATTCCCGAAGAAAAATTCTTCTTTTGAGAAAATCTTTATGGCTAAATTTGTGTGAGTTTTATTGTGGGATTTACATAGATTTATTGATATAGACATTCTTGATATCAATTCTAATTTGTCAACATTAAAATGGGTTGGCCATATTACGTACCAAACATGTATCTCTACTTACGTAATTAAACAAAAGTACTAAATTAATTATTTGTAGTAAGTGATGATTAGTGATGGACATATATATCTTGAACTTGCACAACAATATATATCGTTTTTGAAGTTTTTGTTTTTTTTGCACAACAATAGAGATGCATAAACCCAAAAACTATATAGTAATAATCTTTTTATTTTTTTAACACAATGGGGGCATGAGTCCCCAACAACCCAGGTCCGTCCGTGAACCAAACTTTTATGCTAAAATCATTTAAAACGTACAATACTCATTACTTTGTTCTCAATCTATAAATAATGGAGTTTCAATAGATTAGATTGAATCCCATACTCCTACTGGTTATGCAGTCTTGCTTCAATCTCATGTATTTTATAACTCAACATACAGAGGTTTTACTGCATCGTAACACTCCCGATGTGATTGTCAATGATCTCACCAATTTGGCATCAGCAACTTCAAACTTCTGTTCGGTGCTATAATTCGGCTTTTTTACCTGTCCACCTTTAGTTTCCATGAAGGATGCTCCGTTTTCAAAAGCGTCCCTCACTGAATAGAATTCCCATGTGTCTCCAACTCCATTACTGCTTTTTCTCCATGTCACCTGCACCCGTTAGACAATTAATATAGCATACTCCCACCCATTCTTTATACACAAATACCTCAACTTTTAAAGCAACTAGAATTGGATCAATCATGAAAGACTCGAGGGGTATGAAGTACTCTTCGTTACTATCATTACACGAGGAGAGTTATACTGATAAACTTTTTAATTTATAAATTTACAAACTACACTATATTTTATCGGTAAGATTTCACTCAAAGAATGTCTCACCGGTAAGATATAATGTAATTTATAAATAAAAAATTTGTAAATATAATATTCCCTTATTATATATAAAATAAAGGAAATAATTTGCAACAGAGACAAAGTAGTGGGGTCTACTATTTTTTTTTTTTTTTGAAAAAGTAGTGGACCTCACTGTCTTGATTGAGTGAATGCATCTTGTCAATCCTTTATCTATTTACATGAGAAAATATAAGAAATCTGACTCCGCATATCAACCGTTGATTTCCATATATTTTAGAGGTGTAATTTATTGAATTATACTCATCAATTAATTATTACATCAATAAATTATAAATGTCATATATACATACGAAAATTAATTGTTGAAATTATATATAAAACAGAGGAAGTAATTAACTAGTTGAATTGCTAGAATTGATTACCTCCTTATTCCCTGTGGTTGGTGCTATGAAAAGGTTCGCTTGGCTTTTGAGGCTAGGTTCCTTGCTTCCACCTATGGCATATTGCACCCATCCCATGTAAAGATTGTTCGCGACATGAGCATACCCATGACGGATTCTGCAACGTTTTATATTAATAAGACAATACCTTAATTAAACGTATGTATATTTGTTAACTACTTAAGTATATGCAATTGAGGGTTAATTGAGCAATTAATTACGTACCTTGGCATGCGCTGGTGGCAATCAGGTCCAAAATAGTTGTACACAACAGTGACCTTCATGTTTTTGTCTCTCACATACCCATCATCATGCCCGAGAAGCATAACCTTGTTTTGCTCCCTGAACCAGTTGTTGGAGACTGTCACATCAGTGGAACCACGTGTGACATCAAGAAGACCATCTTGGCAATCATAAAGCGTGTTATGATCAATCCAAATCTTTGAAGCCGTGACCAATCTTATTGCATCTCCATCTACCGGACCCAAAGGAATTACCTTTCCATTAGAATCCATCACCATTCCAGGACCTTGAGGTCTGCAGTGATGAATCCTAATCCCATGGATGATTATGTTGCTTGCCTAATAACAAATAAGCATGCAGTTGTGAATAAGTCATAAGTAACCATCTCAAATTTATGATGTGAAGTGAAGGTTAATAGATGATTTTTATATTATATTTTTCTAACACGTTTTTTCACGCAAACGCAAGAGCCTTTCGAGCATGGAGCGTGGATGTTGTACATGCATATTTCTTTCTTTCTTTTTGTTCTACCTTATGTTGACTCAATTTTACTAAAAAACAGGAGACTGTGAGGATTGAACTCATATCTCGTGGTCACATATACTTTAACACCATATAAAGCAATCATCGTAGTCCCCTCCGAATACCATTCTGTGGTTCGTTTAAAGCCTTAAGTCTAAACCCTACAGCACAGGAAAATCTTAGCCGAAGGTACAGGTACATATACA
>JAVKPL010004549.1:0-22161 GCA_032173675.1 Gastrolobium villosum
ATTTAGGTTAAAGATTGGGTCTTGAAGTTATTCTGGTGTTTAAAACGTGTTGGTATGTTAATTAAATGACTAAACAAGTTTGGGAGATCATTGAAGGTTAATTATACCTTAAAAACTCAGTTTTCTGCATTCTGTCGAAGAAGTATTCAAATACTTTCTGAAAAAACGCAGTAATCGAATACTCCTTGAGACAACAGTGGCCTAGTTTAGTAAAATCGTAATATCTCAAGCTACAGAGCTCTAAATTGAATGAAATTTGGACCCATGTGAATTTAACACATAGGGCTACAATCTTGTAAAATTTTAGATCCATTGGACAAGTGAATTGATCGCGGTTTGAGTTTGAAGTTGCTTCCTTGCTTTGAAAAAATTCGTTTGTCACAGTTATCTTATGAAAAACATAACCAGAGTTATACAACTCCGATTGAGGTATAAAATATTTCATTGGAAAGCTTGTAATATCTAGTTTAACATACTAAAATATTAGGACTTTAGGTAAAAGGTTTCAATACCAATTTTAAAAATGACAAATACAGTTTAGTGCTTGAGGCTTTAGAAAGAGCTTGCAATAAGCGAAACAAAAAATAATGTTCCTTTTAATATGAAAGCTACGATATGCTTATTGATAGTATAATGTTATGAAAATAGATCTGTGACCTTACTGAACACTGTTATTACTTGTGACCCTTTGGACACCGAGTTGTTGAAAGGATGGTTAGCTTGAGAGATAAGCTTTTGGTCATCGATTTTATCCATTGCTTTTTCTACCAAACCCCACGGGGGATTGGTTTATGTGCATGGTATTTTTCTATAAACTATATATGTTTATGTTATGAGTATTGAATATGTTGTTGAGCTGGATTATGATATGGTGCATTTGTCATATGTTATGTATGTGGGATGCTCCACCCTAGACTGTAACCCCAGAGTATGTGGGCCACATACTGGCTGGTAACTCCGTGGGTGGGGTACAGTGCGTAATCCGTAAAATTCTTTGTTATTAATATGCTTCTCTATATACTGTCTGCACTATTTTAGAACTTATATTATACCTGTAAGTGAGTTTAGGGTACATTTTCAGGAGATTACGTTCGTGAGATGGACACTGATAGAGGCAAGAGGCCAGCATAGAGATTTCATTATTGATATGAGTCATGCATATTATGATTATTTATTTTGTCATGTTGATACATTATTGTGATTGAACTTGATTGATTATGTTATTATTTGCAGTGAGCATAGAGATTGTCTATGCTACTATTAAATAATCTGTTTATTTGTTGACTTGAGTATTTGTATTGTAGCAGTATGAGTTATGAATGCTTTTGAATTGTTATTTATGAGTACGAGGTATTTCAGATTTTATTTTAGCATTGCAATTACATAAGGATTATTTTTAAAAGGAAAAGTTAATCCACTATGAGGATTAACCTTGTTTATTTGAAGAAAATGATATATTGTTTCCGCGATTGATTATTGCAAGTTGCGCTTTAAATACCATTTGTGTGATAATACACCGGCTGCATATGAGATGTTACATTTTATGGTATTATAGCAAGATAACCATATGTATCATAATCGGAGGAGGCAATAAATGCAAATAATAGCGATCATGCAGTTATGAAGGCAATCAACAGGCATATTTTAATTTTGAAAAGAGGAGTACAGAACCCACGGTCCTGTTACCCAACCATTGTAGGAGTAACGCGAGAAGATAATCAATAGGCTAATTACTTATAAATTGCAACGCCCATAATGTCTAAAATTCAGGCAGGTGATCAACAATGACGAGATCATAAGAAATCTAATCAAATATGGAAGAAGTTGATGACCCCGTGTGAGCCTAAACAATTGTCCAAAGATAGTCCTAAGCATATGGGGGAGTCAAGTGCTACTAAGCAATTGGAGAGACCCTTATATGTGAACGCAACAAACCAAAGCCTATATATGCTTTTGCCCCACCGCAACACCAACCAAGAACTCCATATTTCCTCGTTGCAATCAAATTCTCACCTTCCTAAATTGATGATACCACTCATTGAATATGAAAGGACAAAACCCTAAACATGATGCGTGTGCTTAAGATCGTGGGAAAAATATAAACTGCAAACTAATTGCGTGACAATGGAAAAATTCTGCAATCCAATATAGACATCCAAAAAAATGAAAATCATATTAGACTACTATATAACAATACATTTTATAGATATTTAATTATTATTATTATTATTATTATTATTATTATTATTATTATTATTATTATTATTGTCATTATTAGATATATCCATTGATTCATTAATTAGTCGACTAATTCAAATTAAGCAGTGCAAGACCATGAGGTTAGCGAAGCAAAACTCTCCACCAACAACTCCTAGTACAGTTGGTAGATGGTTAAGTCCCTTAAGCATACTGACAAAGGTTATCATAACTTGATATTTCATAATGAGAGTAGAAACATAATTTCCATAATGCAGAATGAACACGAAAAAAGGATGATTCCAAAAAATGTCTTCTCTTATTCAGAACCTAACAATTCTGTACATAGATCAAAGGAAAAAAAATAGCATCATATTTAGCCATTGGAAGCAAGGCATGGAAGCCTCCTACACTGGCCCTGGAAAAATGTAGTCGATTCATCAATAACAATAAAATGGTGGAAAATTTGGTTCTATAAAGTTACAGCTAAATAAAATTTATCCAAATTAAGCAATATTTTAAATTGAGACATACTACTATGAACTATAATCAGGTTGTACAAGTGATTTCCATCTACTTGAATCATTGGTAGGCAAATAAATCAACAATCAAATGAATATCGCAGAGTTGCAAATCATTGAGGGTGTTGAAGCTCACAACTCATAATGTTGAAAAGGACAATTAGGACATCAAAAAACCAAGGGCATCGTAACTTGATATTTCATAATGAGAGTAGAAACATAATTTCCATAATACAGAATGAACACGAAAAAAGGATTATTCCAAAAAATGTCTTCTCTTATTAAGAACCTAACAATTCTGTACATAGATCAAAGGAAAAATGAAAGATTGTAGGGTGACATCCACTTTGTAAACATTTAAAAATGCTGACGAGCTGAAACTAAGTTCTTAATCCCCATCAAATGTTCGTCATTTGAAATATTGAGTGAAATACGAAGATTAGTCAATAATCCTTGTTGTTCCCAACTGAAAGGACCAGAAGCATACATTGCCATTAAGGTACCGTGATATGCATGCAACTCTAACCTATGAATTCTTTCGGCTAAAACCTCTTTTGGAAAAAGAGGGCATCCTTCATCCACATCTCCAACATCTAGAGATTCTGCATCACTACAAAGGGTATCTTCATCTTGGCAAGGACGTGCAGATGTATCACTGAAAAATTTATTTGTACTACTACTCATCACACTACAACTGCCGACTGAACTCAGATGATTACAAGAATAATCAGGTTCTTCAACTCTTTCAAGAAAGCGTGTTGTAACATTACAAGGATTCTCCTTCCCCATTTCACAATATTGGTTGGTACCATTAGTAAAGGAAGTATACATGCAATTTTCACCCATATTATTTTGTGGGTAAGCAATAGCATCTACCTTTTCAAGAAAGGGGGCTGTAGATACTGCTTTGAGTCTTTCACGCTCACCCTTATTCATAATAGCCCTCTTTATTCTGGGATAGGCCTCAATAGGAGAGGAGTTGTAAGGGGACGCTCTCTTCAATGTTGAGGAAAAGGCTGGATGAGGCTCCTCGAGACCACTAGAACCCAATCTGGGTAAGCAAAATTTTCTGGCTTGCTGAACTTCAGGTATCACCTTATTACTGTTTGAAATCAAATTCCAGCTAGACTTCCCAGATGCAGAATTACCTAATCCCTGAGACAATCACAAGCAAATGTAAGGACAAAGCACAGCAACAAATTACATAGTATTAATGGAAAATAAAAATTACCTCTATTCTCTAGCGATATGAATACTAACATAAAGGGTAAAACTATTTAACGGAACAGTTATATTCTAACACTAAGCAAACTACGAAAACATTGAGAATACTTGCTTGTTAGGAATAAAATAAAAATAAGATGATAAGCAAAGTTGAACTTGGTATATTATGGAAAAAGAAATTTACCATTGGCTTAAGGACCCATTGACCATTTTGCCAAGATTGGCGCACCCTCATGTTTAATTTGTGGACCTTTAACTCCTTGCAAGATACCAAACACCTAACCAAGTAGAAGTTCCCACCTATGAACTTCAAAACAGAAGCAGCTTTCCAAGAACCAGCATCGTAAACCTCCACAAGATCATTAGCTGCCCAACTCTCAATACCTTTAATAAGTGGGGGGCATGGTCTGATAGCCTTCCTGGGAACTCTCTCCATACTAGCCTCACTTGTCATGCTAGAACAATAAAACTGGACATTATAAGTGTGCCCATTACCAGAAACAATATGAGCACAACGCCATTCCACATTAAGCCCCTCGGTATTGCTTAGGATCTCCACTTTACTTCCCTTTTTGAATCTCATTGTGACTACTTGAATTGAAACTCAAACCTGTGACATTCATGAATAAATTTTATTACTTATTTGCAGAACAGAAAAATCTCACAATTATTGATATTTGATACACTAAAAGGATTATAGAGATTTTTTTGCTTGTTCAACTACAAGAATATTTCTCAGCGGTGAAAACATAATCATCATTCGTCAGTCAAGATCTTTTAATGTGTTTTACATAATATATATATATATATACATACACGTATATATGTGCGCGCGTGCAAAACCATATATTTCACTGATTATTTGTAACAACGAGATAACATTTTGTTAAGTTGGTTTCGAAATATCATTGACATTGCTGTTATTTGAAAAGTAATTTGAAAACTATAATAATTATAATATACAGTCAAACAAAACCAAAAAAAATACAAAGGATCGGGAAAACAGAGAGCGATTACATATCAAAAATCACGCAGGCAACTACCACGAATCGAAGTAGCAGCACGTTAATTGCAAAATATGAAATAAAGCAAAACCAATTAATCAAATGAAGAACAAGAATACTGACCTTTATCGGCGATTAACGATGTAAGATCGCTTAGAGTCTTTGAACTAATCGCCGCGATTCCCTTTGACCCTTTCTTTCCAATGGAATGAGTTTTGAAACAACGTAGAAATTAGTGTTTCTGAGTATCTATGATCAATAATAACAGAAATATGCTTTCTGCAGTTTCAGGGAAAATAAATAATAATTTGAACAGGGGCGCGCCGTGGCCGCATAAGTTTGAATCGATATTTATGGGCCTTTGCAGCCTTGGTAATTTAAAAAATTTGCAGCTTTAAAAATATATTATTATGGTTATGTTTAATATAAATAGTTGAAATTAAAAAATATAAAATTTAATCTACAAATCGAAATAAAATAAGTGGAAATTTAAGTGAACAATTTGTGGTGGCATGGCAGATGATGTGCCTCTGGCAAGTGTGATTTTTCTGTCTTAAAATTGACAAGAATTGAGTCATAAGATAGAAATTTAAATACATATTTGTTAATTATGTTGATTCTTTGTATGTCAATAATATACATCTTTTAGTTGTGTTTTTACAGGAAAGAGAAGTGAAAATTATTAAAAGCCTGTTAACGCAATTCTACACGGGTGCAGCACACTACAAGTCCCAGAAGCATGGTGCGGACCGGCACCACACTGGCGCAAACCCGCGCCAGTTTACGAACTTTGCAGCGAGAGACCAAATAAAGCACCAGAGGGTCGCGCCACCATTGAATTGAAATTTGAATTCAAAACCGTTTTTAATTTAATTCTTCCGTTACGTAATAAGTTTTAATTTAATTCTTCCGTTACGTAATAAGTTGAAATTAAATCTTCAGTTATACGTTTCACGACATTTTCGGGAAAGAATTACTGTGCTGTGCGAGGAAAAAAGAGTCTTATAAATAGAACTCTTCACAAAACCCGAAGGTGGAACTCAGAAATTGGGAGGCAGATCTGGACACTTTGAGAGGAACAACACACGGATCAGCATTTAAAGCTCATCATGTCAAATTCCAAATTATCCTTGATCAACGCTGCCATTTAAATCACATTTCAAACTATCCTCAATTAACGCTGAAGCAATTAAGGAAAAAAATCTGCAATCAAAGCGCTGAGTCAAAGCACAGCTGGCACTGAATTGAAATCTGCTAGGAATAGACGTGTATACGATTGCAGATGCTTAAATTATCACGCCCATTGCTTGATTCCTTGAGAAACATTGCAAGGAATTGGGGTTTCTCATGGGATTAAAGGCTTAACCCTGCAAGGAATTGAGGGTTAACTATTAACTCTTATTTTAGAGGATAATTTATCTGAGTGATTATATAAATAATTATTATAAATCAATCCAGAGTAAAAAGCGGTGATCATTTGGTGAATGAACCCTGGCTACAATGTTTTTCTCATCTCCTTTACAAATCAATTTTCAATTTTATTGTTTTATTTTTCAATCTAAAAATATAAAAAAACAAGTCTTTTATTTTCAAAATTCAATTTCCATCAAATTGATAATATTTGTCAAAACCCTATATGAAAACTTCCATTCTTTAAGAAAAAGTTTACTTGATATTAGATTTAATCCCTGTGGAGACGAACTTTATTTATCACTTTATTACTTGTGCGATCGGTATACTTGCCGGAGAACATCAGCAGACAACTCATTCAATGGCCCACTGCTTTTTACATTGGAATTTCCAAATTAATAATAACTCAACTCTTTAAATTTTGAATTTGAATTTTTAACTTTGTAATGGTGGGAAGAATTTTGAATAAAATTTGGTGGCAGAAGCTTATTTAATGTCCCACTACTTTTCTTTTGTTGTATATTGTAAAATAAATTCGAAATCTGGAAATAAATTAAATGGAAAACTATGTGAACAATTTTTGGTGGCAGAGAACTGATTTAAAATCACACTCTTTATACATTGGAATTTCCAAATTATTAATAACTCAATTCTTTTAAATTTTGAAATTATGTTTAAATTTGAATTTTGAATTTGAATTTTTCACTTTGCAATTGTGGGAAAACTTTTGGAAAAATTTTGGTGGCAGACAGCTCATTTAATACCCCCACTACTTTTCTTTTATTGTATATTATAAGTAAAAAAGACCTCTACTTTTCTTTTGTTGTATATCCCACTATTTTTGCATAGGTAATTGTTAGCTCTATCAATGCTGCATAAAAAAAACAAATACATTAAAAAAAAATTTTAAAATAAAAAAATTATTTAACATGAACATTTTAAATATACATGTATAACCAATTAAAAAAAGTACAAAATCGTAAATTAAAAGAGAAAAATTTATATAAAAAATGTATAATAAATACAAAAGAATTTAAATTTTAAATTTAATTAAAAATAAAAATAAAATGACCTTTATCATTCTGTAAAAAACAAATTATAAAAATTTAATCATTATAAAAATAAAAATTGTAATTTAGTATGTAAGAAATAAATTAAACTTTCAATTTATTATTGAAAGACTATAATTAGCGCAATTTCCTAGGTCATGAATGAATAACTAAAAGTTATTATTTGGAGAAAGTGCACAACCTTCTAAGGATATTTTTCACTTCTTTTTGTATAAAAAATTATTATATCTATTAATAATATTTACAAGTGGGTGAGAAAATATTTAATATTTAAACTTTTTAATTTGAATTTTGAACTTGATAGGTGGGAAAAGAGTTCAACATTTAATATTTCTGCAGTGGAAAAAAGATATATATAAATTAGAATTTAATATAAAATTATATATTAAACAAAAAATGTATTTAAAATTTTAAAACTATTTTTATAGTTGATAAAAAATATTTTAAATTTTAAATTTAAACTTCATGGGTGGGAGAAAAAAGTTTAATATTGGATGTCAAACAGCTATATTAATATCTCTCTACTTTTTGCATGGATGATTGTTAAGCCTATTAATAATACCACAACTTTCTGAATCGAAAATTGTTAAGCCTATTCATAACATTTTGTTAAGCCTATTCATAATATTTATTGGGGAAAATATTTTTGCAGTTACTGCAGATAAGCTATCTGCATTTATTTCTAAAACGACGTCGTTTTAGTATTGAAGTCTTAAAAAATTATAAATATAAAGACTATTATAACCCTGAAATAAATTAAAATTACAAAAACACCATGATTTTCGCCCAAAATGACGTTGTATTGGGCTTACTGTAGATAATTTATCCGCAATAACGGCAGAAAAAGCGAACCCTATTTATTGGGGAAAATATTTCTGCAGTTACTACAGATAAGTTATCTGCATTTATTTCTTAAACGACGTCGTTTTAGTATTGAAATTTTAAAAATTATAAATATAAAGACTATTATAACCCTAAAATAAATTAAAATTATAAAAATACCATGATTTCCATCCAAAATGACGTCGTATTGGGCTTACTGTAGATAATTTATCCGCAGTAACTGTAGAGAAGGCAAACCCATCTTTATTATTATATAACTAAACTAATGAATGGTCTTTTGATTTTACCCTATTCTTTCTTTTTTTGGTATCCGGTATTACCCTATTCAACTTTAACTATAAAGTGTTTGATAAAATATTAAACGTACGAACTCAAATATTTTTCAACTATTTATCTCTTATATATGTCACAAATACACATACCACAAAGAGTCGATTTAAAGGCAACCGTAAACAATATAGATATATAGTAATCTAGATGCAACAATAAGAGCAATTTTGTGTGGATAAATATATAAAAACATATTACATTTTTATAAGTAAATTAAAATTTCATCATTCTTCTTTTATAATTAAATTTCTAAATCTGATTTTAATTTCTGTAAATACAAATTTGTAAAATTCAAAATACTAATGACACAAATCCTTGCAAAAAAATAATTATTTATATAAAACACTGATAGTTAAAGGTTGCAAACTGAGTTTGGCCTAGAGGGTCTGCCAACACGTTTTTATAATTAAATTAAGATTCTACTATTCATTTTTTATATTTAAATTCTTAATTCATATTTCAATTTTTGTAAATATAAATTTATAAAATTTCAAATACAAACGACACAAATCCTTGCAAAAAAATAATTATTTCTTAAATCTAATTATAATAAATGAAAGTTCATCTATGAGATAAAATATAAAAGCCTAGACCAACTATAAGAGCCCTTTTTGTGTTGATAAACATAAAAACCTATTATATGTTAATAGTTAGAGGTGGCAAACTAGGCTCGGCCCGGAGGGCCGGCCCACCAACACATTTTAAAAAATAAGTAAATTAAAATTTCATCTTTCTTCTTTTATAATTAAATTCCTAAATCTGATTTTAATTTCTGTAAATAGAAAATTGTAAATTTCAAAAATACTAATGACACAAATCCTTGCAGAAAAATAATTATTTACATAAAATGCTATAGTTAAAGGTTGCAGAGGGCATGCCCGCCCCGCCTGCTAACACATTTTTATAATTCAATTATTCTTCTTTTTTAATTAAATTTCTAATTTAAATTTTAATTTTTGTAAATACAAATTTATAAGATTCCAAATATTAACGAAACAAATACTTGCAAAAAAATAACTTTTTATTATTATTTTGTAAATCTAATTGTAATAAATAAAAGTTCATCTGTGAGAAAAAATATAAAAACCTAGAGGCAACTATAACAGCCTTTTTTGTGGGTAAATATAAAACATATTACATGCTAATGGTCAGAGGTGGCAAACTGGGCTTTCACCAACATATTTTTATAATTAAATTAAAATTTCATCTTTCTTCGTTTATAATTAAATTCCTAAATTTGATTTTAATTTTTATAAATACAAATTTGTAAAATTTCAAATACAAACGACACAAATCCTTTCAAAAAAATAATTATTTATTATTATTTTTTAAATCTGATTATAATAAATGAGAGTCTATCTCTAAAATAAAATATAAAAACCTTGACGCAACTATAAGAGCCTTCTTTGTGTGGATAAACGTAAAAACATATTACATGTTAACAATTAGAGGTGGCGAACTGAGTTCGGCTCGGAGGGCTTGCCCACCAACACATTTCTATAAGTAAATTAAAATTTCATCTTTCTTCTTTTATAATTAAATTCATAAATCTGATTTTAATTTTTGTAAATACAGATTTGTAAAATTTAAAAATACTAATGACATAAATCCTTGCAAAAAAAATTTTATATACATAAAATACTGATAGTTAAAGGTTGCAAACTTGGCTTGGCCCAGATGGTCTACCCGCCCCGCTTGCCAACATATTTTTACAATTAAATTAAAATTTCACTATTCTTCTTTTATAATTAAATTCCTAATTCAGATTTCAATTTTTGCAAATACAAATTTGAAAAATTCCAAATATTAAGGACACAAATCCTCGCAAAACAATAATTATTTATTATTATTTTGTAAATCTAATTGTAATAAATGAATGTTCATCTTTGAGATAAGATATAAAAATCTAGACGCAACTATAAGAGCCTTTTTTGTGTGGATAAATATAAAAATCTATTACATGCTAACAGTTAGAGGTGGCAAACTGGGCTGGGCTGGGCTCGGAGGGCCGGCCCACCAACATATTTTTATAATTAAATTAAAATTTTATCCTTCTTCTTTTATAATTAAATTCCTAAATTTGATTTTAATTTTTGTAAATACAAATTTGTAAAATTTCAAATACAAACGACACAAATCCTTGAAAAAAATAATTATTTCTTATTATTTTTTAAATCTAATTGTAATAATTGAAAGTCTCTCTCTGAAATAAAATATAAAAATTTAAATGTGACTATGGCGTATTTATTTTTTACATAACTCATCGAGTAGATAACTATATTTGATTTGCATAATATTGATCAGTCTGGATAGCAAATTTTTGTTTATGATTGGTATTTATAAAATTCTGTGTCAATACTGTAATCTTTTCCACTTGAAATATAGAACAAGATAGCAACACAGTTTTTTTGTAAGTATAAAATTTGCAGTGCAATTAACCTACCACAGCGGACCACAAAAAATTTGATCTTTTTCCCAGGCATCGCACAGATAATATACTAGTATAAATAATGACTTGAACACGAGTGTCGTGGTAGATGGGCAGCATAAGTTTGAATCGATATTTATGGGCTTTTGCAGCCTTGATAATTTAAAAAATTTGCAGCTTTTCTTTTTGGTACATATTGCAGCATTTTTAAATAAAAAACAAAACTTGTTTAAATAAAAAATAAGTTTAGAATTTATGATAATTAAATAAATTGAAAAATATAGGGGTAAAAATATTAAATTTAATACTTTTCTCATAATTTAGAAATGTAAATCTTAAATATAAAAAAATTAAAAAAACTCAACAACATTAACATGAAACTGCTTCTTTTTTAATTCATGATTCAAACAGGCTTACATATCACTTGAGTTCAAATTTCATGTATTTAATTTATATAAGGTGTTTGGATTAATTTCTTTTTGATATAAAATAATGTAAAAAATTTATTGAATCTTTTAAAATTAATCCAAAGATTTTATTCAAATCTCTAACATTAGAATATGACATATACTTAATTTATTTAGGCACGTTTGGTAAACATGATAGTGAAAATATGATAGGATAAATCATCATACCCAGCTCTTATTCATTATTTGATAAGATAAATGATATTGTAGGTTTATCTTGTTGATTCATTTTATCTTTTTTTCGTAGTCTTACAAGTCATGATAAGGGTCTTGGATTAGAATTCAACGGGAAAGAATAAAAAAATATTCTTCTAAAGTTCCTAAGAACATGAAAGTTTGTTCTGCCACCACCTCTCTCGTTATTGTCACTAGGCAAACACTATTGTTATCGCCGCCTCCGAAAAACCTATAATAATCAAGTAAACAAAAATTAATATTAAAAAAATTAGTTTTTAATTGGACAAGCTATTAGCTATCGAGAACAAATATTTTAATAGGTCACAAACAATTTAAAACTAAACTAAAATAACATTGTAGTGTATATTATTCCTGATTTATAATATTTATATGTGTACTATATCTTATGTATTAAAAAAAAAAAGGAATGAATCAGCGCCTAATAACATGTACATATATAGATGCAGTACCTCACTTTCACTAGGATAGGAATGTAAGAAAATTTTATGGAGAAGAATAGAGAATTCCTAAGGTGAGAAAGAGAAAGAAGACGAAGATATAATAGATGAAAGGTAATATTGAGAGAGTAAAATCTTCTCACTATTTTCTTCTTTTCAATTATATTTTTTAATTTTTTTTAGAAAGTTGTAATGTTGTTATTCTGCCAAACATTTTTCTTAATTTCTTCTCTTATTTAATATTATTTTTATCTATAGTTTTATCTTAATCTTTCTTTTAATTTTGTTCTACCTGTCATGTTATTGTGATTTTTATCAAATTTTAATTTTTCTTTAGCAATAAGATATAATAAATTATTTGGAACAAAATGAGTATTAAGAGAATGTGTAAATTTTAACTGAATGATGCTGCTGTGAAGTGACCCACAAAAGTTTTGGTTCAGAAGGTTTTAGGGTAAGTGACGTCTTATCGTGGCTTGAGCTCCGCTATATCATAACCTTTCACATGCAGGAGACCCACAAAATTGGGAATTAAATTAGCTTCAGTTAAATATTACACAATCGAATATTATTTCAAAATATGAAACATACTTGAGAGAATGATATTTTCCGTTATTACGATGGAAAATTGTTATAGTTTAAAAATCTCAATATTACTAAGAATTATCTCAAATTTGTTTATTTTATGCTAACCTTTCCAGAAAACCATCATGCCTAACTTATCTTTTTCTGAAGAAGGATGGACTGTGAATATTTATTTTTTTGACAACCGTTGGGAATTCAACATAATAATTGGGAACTAAGGAGCTATAGCCATATTCCATGCAGGCAGTGTGGAAATCTACACCTATAGGCTAGACTATAATGAGAAGTATATATTGAATAAATGTTGTAAGCTTATGTAGTTAGGAATGTAATATATGTGTGGGACTGATGTAAATTATTTGTACTAACTTCCATCCATGTATAAATAATGAAGGATGTTAGTATTTCCAGTTAATCTTTCTATATTTATTTTCTTAGATATTTTTATTTATTTACTTATTATTATTAAATGTATTGGATGAAAACAATGTGATATTCTCTATATTGGAAACTTTAGAAGATGTTACAAAACCATCAATTGAAATTAAATAACTATTAAAATAATGGGTTTAATGTTTCTGCTTTCACTGTAGAAAAAATTTATGTGTCACACTAACATAAAAATGATTGGGTTCCATTAATCTTTTCTATCCCTTCTATTTACAATATGACTCACTCACTTTATGTAAGTGTGATAGATAAATTGGTTGTGCAGGAATAGCTGAAATATCTTCCCCCCTTGAATAATAATGTGAAGGAGGATAAGCCGATAAGGTTAAGAGAGTAACAAAGAGGGTCACGATGCGATGACATAAAAGGATGTTATTCCCCCAATGGAATACGAAGAAAGCTAAAGGAGCAACTATGGAAAATCGTTATGGATGATAAGATGGGTGAAGGAGGTTAAGACTCAACACGAGGACAGAAGAAAAACCATGGTAAGAACGAGAAATCTCAAAAAAATTCGCAAAATATAGTCTCATATAAGGATCCCTCCTCTACCTCAATGGTGATGTGAATAACATAGTGGTTAGGATGACTGATTGGAGACACAAAGAAAGGAAAAGGAAGAATATGCGAATGAAATTATTGAATAGGTTGGGGGAGAACATGACTGTAAGAACCAGCACCGCTAAATTAAGAATTTAAATAATTTAATTATGAGTTTAGGAAAAATTCCATAATTGACTTTGGATAAATATGAAAATAGCATAATAATCAATACTCAGTCACTTTTTTGAAGGAAAGTGTAGACACTAGGTATTTCGCGGTATAAATGGATACTGACGAAGTAATCTGAAAAATAAAAATAAAATATGAATATTTCTATAAAAATATCTAGGTTAAGAATATCAAGTTTGGGGTAAAAATAATAAGTGGTTATGTCAGAACTAATACCGATTATTTTGCTGTATAAAACGCATACCGGTGAAGTGTCTCGAAAAATTACAATAAAAATATTATAATTCCTAGAAAAATGTCTAGGTTAAGAATATGAAGTTTGGTAGCAAAATGATTACAGAGCTATTAAAACTAATACTGTTAGTTTAATTTAGTGAACCTATAAATAACTAAATAGCACTAAACCCTAGGGTATTTTCTAATATATGTTAGCTGCCCCATTAGTGTTGTGCGGTTGCCATGGGTGTTCCTCTATAGTGCCTTAGCCTTGCCTCCATGAAAGATTGTTATTTTCTCACTAAACCATTAAGTATCCATCTTTGTCCATTTCTATGTCATGGAATCATCCTCAACCCACTAAAGCTTAGGTCTTGTAGAAGAAAAATGTGTTTTTGGAGGTGTTTAAATTCTGTTTGCTTAGGGTTGCCACCATTCTTTCTTGGTTAAGAGTAACTCCCTCACTTCTTGGAGCATCAAGGTGCCATCTTGGAGTGGAAAGAACCAAGTTTTCTCCTTGGATTTTCATGCACCATTTTGGTCAGTGGTTTAGAGCAACTTCAAAGCCATCCAAGTTCCCTTGTTTTTCTATTTTGGTGAGCCCAAGGTATATGTCAAACATCCCTCTTGTGTTCATGTGAAAAGAATGACATTTCTTTTGTTCTTCATGATAGAAAGCATAATTTAGGTAAAAGATTGGGTCTTGAAGTTATTTTGGTGTTTAAAACGTGTTGGTATGTTAATTAAATGACTAAACAAGTTTGGGAGATCATTGAAGGTTAATTATACCTTAAAAACTCAGTTTTCTGCATTCTGTCGAAGAAGTATTCGAATACTTTCTGGAAAAAATGCAGTAATCGAATACTCCTTGAGACAACAGTGGCCTAGTTTAGTAAAATCGTAATATCTCAAGCTACAGAGCTCTAAATTGAGTGAAATTTGGACCCATGTGAAGTTAACACATAGGGCTACAATCTTGTAAAATTTTAGATCCATTGGACAAGTGAATTGATCGCGGTTTGAGTTTGAAGTTGCTGCCTTGCTGTGAAAAAATTCGTTTGTCACAGTTATCTTATGAAAAACATAACCAGAGTTATACAACTCCGATTGAAGTGTAAAATATTTCATTGGAAAGCTTGTGATATCTAGTTTAACATACTAAAATATTAGGACTTTGGGTAAAGGGTTTCAATACCAATTTTAAAAATGACAAATACAATTTAGAGCTTGAGGCTTTAGAAAGAGCTTCCAATAAGCGAAACAAAAAATAATGTTCCTTTTAATATGAAAAGCTAGGATATGCTTATTGATAGCATAATGTTATGAAAATAGATATGTGACCTTACTGAACACTGTTATTACTTGTGACCCTTTGCACACCGAGTTGTTGAAAGGATGGTTAGCTTGACAGATAAGCTTTTGGTCATCGATTTTATCCATTGCTTTTTCTACCAAACCCCACGGGGGATTGGTTTATGTGCATGGTATTTTTCTATAAACTATATCTGTTTATGTTATGAGTATTGAATATGTTGTTGAGCTGGATTATGATATGGTGCATTTGTCATATGTTATGTATGTGGGATGCTCCACCCTAGACGGTAACCCCAGAGTATGTGGGCCACATACTGGCTGGTAACTCCGTGGGTGGGGTACAGTGGAAAGGCCTTGTACTGTGGGTTGCAGATATGCGTAATCCGTACCGTTTATTCAATTGGCATGGACATGCACACTATTTGATATATTGCATGCATACACACATGGTATAGCCATTCCCCTTACTTGTTATTAATATATATGCACACTCATTTGATATATTGCATAGAAACAAAAAAAGGTTCAAATGTTGATTTGCTTATATACTGCTCATTTTATTGAGTTTAATATAAAATTTGTTTAGTGCAAAATTTATGAAAATAGGACATTTTTTTGTTAAATTTTTGAATATTAAATAGAATATATACTACATAAATTAAAAATATTATTGAATTCCCCTTATCTTTTTATTAATATGCTTCTCTATATACTGTATACTTCTCTGCTTGCACTATTTTAGAACTTATATTATACCTGTAAGTGAGTTTGGGGTACATTTTCAGGAGATTACGTTCGTGAGATGGACACTGATAGAGGCAAGAGGCCAGCATAGAGATTTCATTATTGATATGAGTCATGCATATTATGATTATTTATTTTGTCATGTTGATACTCTATTGTGATTGAACTTGATTGATTATGTTATTATTTGCAGTGAGCATAGAGATTGTCTATGCTACTATTAAATAATCTGTTTATTTGTTGACTTGAGTATTTGTATTGTAGCAGTATGAGTTATGAATGCTTTTGAATTGTTATTTATGAGTACGAGGTATTTCAGATTTTATTTTAGCATTGCAATTACATAAGGATTGTTTTTAAAAGGAAAAGTTAATCCACTATGAGGATTATATTTATAGCCTTGTTTATTTGAAGAAAATGATATATTGCTTACGCGATTAATTATTGCAAGCTGCACTTTAAATATCGTTTGTGTGATAATACACCGGCTGCAGATGAGATGTTACATTTTATGGTATTATAGCAAGATAACCATATGTATCATAGTCGGAGGAGGCAATAAATGCAAATAATAGTGATCATGTAGTTATGAATGCAATCAACAGGCATGTTTTAATTTTGAAAAGAGGAGTACATAACCCACGGTCCTGTTACCCAACCATTGTAGGAGTCACGCGAGAAGATAATCAATAGGCTAATTACTTATAAATTGCAACGCCCATAATGTCTAAAATTCAGGCAGGTGATCAACAATGATGAGATCATAAGAAATCTAATCAAATATGGAAGAAGTTGATGACCCCGTGTAAGCCTAAACAATTGTCCAAAGATAGTCCTAAGCATATGGGGGAGTTAAGTGCTTCTAATAAAAAAAAATTAAGAGGAAGGTTATAGGAGTTAAGTGCTTCTAATAAAAAAAATTTAAGAGGAAGGTTATACTTATAATTTTTTTTTTTACAATCTCTTACAACCATATTTTATCACCGTTGATTTCCGTCAATCAACAGTTATCATTTATCATGAATTAATAATTAATTAATGAATTTAATTTGAAAAATGATAACTGTTGATCGGCGAAAATCAACGGTGATAAGATATGGGTGTAAGAGGTTGTAAAAAAAAGTTGTAACTATAACCTTGCTTCTTCTTTTTTAATGAAGGAAAAAACATAAATTCCAAGGATGAGCTTCTAGCTTGTGTATTTTATCTTATTCTAGGAAATACAACATTATTTCTTGAAAATTTAGCAATTTAGCATTATCATTTTATTTGAATACACATTTTAATATTTTATTTTCAATATTAACCCTTAATACCTAAAATCTATCTGTCACATTTTTCACATCCTCTCTTAATACCGGAAAAAACCACTATTCTGTTTTATTTTTAAATTTTCCACTATTATAATGCCTCGCTTGGTGAACATGATAGGATAAGGACAAATAGGATAAGAGAACTGGATAAGAATAGGAAATGATATAAGCACATACCTTATCATGTGTTTGATGTGCACTGGATTAAGAGTCTGATAAAATTATATTATCCAATCATGTGTTTGAGGTGACCAGATAATATTAGGATATGATAAATATTGACAAAAGTACCCCTTACAAAAAATATCCTGTGTGGTCTATTATTTATTCTTCTGTTGTCCTTTTTTTGATTTGGGGACTTTGCTAACGAGAAACATTCTACCTAGATTTATGAATAATTTTCTGGTTGAACCCATGAATCGATTTCTACCCAGATAATATATTGTCGTTTATTGAACCCGTTGTGTTAATATCTTGTCGTTTACTGAACCCATCATGTTAAGGGAACCCCATTTCCATTTCACTTCTCTATTGTATCATCTTTTCTGCTAAGTCATTCACTACGTTGAAGAAACAATCCAAGTTTAACTCGATTATACCGCTTCCTTGGGAATGTAGGCAAAACCATCAAGTGATAGTCATGAACCCAAACAAAATCATCATCAGGATCAATTATTTCCATAACCTTATATGCAGTTTTTTTGTTTTATTTGCAAAAAATTTATTTGTAGAAAGATAAGCCTTCCAAAGAAAGCGGTCAAATATCATACTTATTTCAGCTTCTTCTCCAACCCTACGTTGAATAGTCGCTTCATCTTCTAATCGCCAGCGACACCATTATGGCTCGCTCCGCCATAGCTTCAACGACAGGTTGAACGCGACAGCAAGGTTCGAAACTGAGAGCAATGGAAGGAGACAACTTGGGTCAAACCGAACCAGGCTAACCGGTGAGGTGTTCTGGTGGCCGAGACTAACTGATTGCGGGGCTCTTCAAGGGCATGAGGATTGTCCAATGACAAGGTTAGCTGGGAGTTTAACTAGGGTAGGGTAGAAAAGAGGGGTTGTCTTTGAATAAAAGAATCTATTTTTCCCTATCCTATCTGGTTCACTTGTAACCCAAGGTCTCCCACGAGATAACTTATCAAGTCTCCAATAGGATAAAATATTTTTCTTATCCTTTGGGCTCACCAAACATCAGATAAGTATAGGATATGATAAATTATCTTATCCTATCCTTCTTGTATGGTGCACCAAACGGGCACTAACACTATTCTTAACAAGTAATATAATTATTGATGGTAATTTTAATTAGAAAATTTGTTTATATAAATTATTTTATAAAACAATTTATAATAAGAAAATAATATCATAAATAATAAATATAAGCTCATCCTTTGTGGGTTCTGCATTTAGTCATACCCAAACTTTTGTGGGTTCTACCCAAACTTTGTGGGTTCTAGATACATATATAGGAAAGTGTAATCTTTAACTGAAATGACTAATGCTCAATTTTGTGAGCCAAACTTTGTGGGTTCTGTATGTAAAAAGTTCTGTATGGCGGAACTCAAGCCATGATAAGACGTCGCTTACCCTATAACCATTTTGATCCCTGGGTCAGTTACATCAGAATCATTTAGTAAAAGATTACATATTCTTTCACCAAAAAAAAAAAAAAAGATTACATATTCCATTAGTATTCATTTGGTACCAAAGAAATTCTTTAATTTCTATAATCTTGACTCAAGATCATTCTCATCTCTAATTTAAGTAAATTCATCAAATTCACAAAGCCAAATATAGAAAATATAGTAAAAGAACAGAAAGAATTCATAAAATAATTTTGGCAGAGTAATAACATCTTCACAACTTTTAAAGAAATAACTTTAAAATACCAACTTTCAATATAATAAAAATAAAAATAAAACCAACACAACTTTCTATAATATTTAAAAATTAACTTTAAAAGTAAAGGAGAGATTGGGTTGCTTACTCCCAATATTACCTTCTTTTTTCTTCTTTTTTTCTTCTTATCTTTTTCTCTCTCTCTCTCTCTCATTTTTCTTCTTTCTCTCTCTTTTCTTTCTCTCTTTCCTCTATACGCAACTTTGTGGGGGGGGGGGGGGGGTTTCTATATATATTTTTTTAATAATTATTACTTTTTATAAAAATATAAGGATTTATATTTTAATTATTATTATTATTATTATTATTATATATATATCTATATATATATATTAAATATTACATAACACATGAAGAGAATAGGTCATGCATGTAACTTTCATGTCTATGCATGCAATATCAATTTGTGCCATAAAATTCATATTTGACATTAAGAAAACATGACCATGAACAATCTTATGAACACATAATTTTTCTCAAGTGGACAACAATTATGTCTTAATTCCCACAAAGAAATTGCGTCGTGCACCGAGTTCGAATAGAGGTATTGTACAAAATTGTTTGGTAAATAAATAAACTTCGCTTCCATTGCTATTTCTCTCATTTCTGAGATATCATCCATCAACATCATTATTTACACGTTCTTATATATATACACATAAAACTTAAGCTGGATAAAGAGTTGGTTAGCTAAAAAAGAAAAAATTAAAACGCAAAACATCACATGAATTATAAACTAAGCCAAAAATTGTAAAGGGGAAAAAAATATTAATCAAAACCAGACACTGACGTCACGCTTGACAGCCAACTGGGATGGAACAAACTCCTTGCAAGTCTGCACCAAAGTAGGAGGGGACAGTCTTGTGCTAAATTTTTTGGGTAATTGATAAAGCCCTGAGTATCAACTTAGGACAAATCATGTCATAACCAAAAATGGTTCAGTAATGAAAGTACACAGTTAGTGAGCTAACAACAAATTAACAGACTAGTAATGAATCTAAAATGCCAAAAACAACTGCAAAGAAACTTTAAATTAATAATCGATTTAGATGACAATGAACTTGAATGCACAGCACTGGCTGCTATAATTTTAAGGAAAACAAGTCAGACGCATGTAAATGTAGGCAAACAAAATCAATATGCATCAGAGATACTTGGTCGTATCACCTTGGATATTTCCTTCCCACAAGCCTTCTGATATACAAGTTAGAACTGATTTAGATCAGCGACAATTGCAATGTAGTAATTAAAGAGATTCGAAGAAAACAATATTCTCAAGTAGTTTGGATACTGAAAGCTCAGAATTTTTGAAGTTATACCAATCATATTGGGTACTGTTTTTAAGCAAATGGGAGAATTTAAAATACCCTGCGCAGAGGTGGAATACTGAAAACCCCAGCTTCATGCTAGTCCAACATCTCCCTCCCCAATCCCGACGCCTGCAAACATGGACAGACTCAAGCAGCAATTATATCGAGTACTGTTTTTAAGCAAATGAAAGAATTTAAAATACTCTAGCAAAGAGGTGGAATATTGAAATCCCCAGCTTCGTGCCTGTCCAACATCTGCTCCCTCCACAACCCCGACACCTGCAAACATGGACAGACTCAAGCTATCACTCTGTCGCCACGGATGCACTCTCCAAGCTATTCTACCACCCTTCCAAGCACAGAGAGCCACTGACATTTGTATGACAGTACTTAAGTTGCCATTTCAACAAGTTGTTGGTCAATAGTAGCGAAAAGCTCTTTTCGCTGGTGAAGAATATCAACATCGAAACTTGACTCAACAATATGATCACAGACCAAGAGACCAGCTTGTATGTTCTAAAGGAGATGAATTCCATCGCCACTAGTGATTCAGGATTTGAAAATGACCATGAAAAAATCTACTATTGAGCACCTATGAAGCACCAATACTCCGAATTTTTTTTCCAACGTATCCGATACGCGTATCGGAAACGTATTGTATGGAATCGACGAATTAATGGTCGTATCGAGAACGTATTTGGAACATATCGAAAATGCCGTGTCGGAGTGGGTGCTTCATAGTTGAGCACACTATCCACTAAGGCTGTTTAAATGGTTTTTAGGAGAGATTCCACATAAGACTATAGGAGTGGATGTGCTCGATAGAACAAAGTTCGCTAGGCAAAGGCTCAAGTGGCAATAGAAAAGAGCAAGAAATTATGTGAACGGAGAAATTTTGACGCTGCTACAGTCCAAAAAAAGAAATTGTGAACAACAGAAATTGATTTGCAGCAATTCAATTTCTCTATATTTTAATTTCTTTGAAATTTTGAAAAGCTAAACCCAAATACAGCCTACATAAGTGCACGTGCACACCTGCATTGTATTAAAGATGTTATTCAATAATATCAAGGCTGTATGCTAACATTTTAAAGAATCAATATCAACATCAACATCACCTTTATCCCAAATTTTTTTTAAAGAATATACAGTTAAAATTATAAGAATCTACCAAGGTTGCAACGTTAACACGATGTCTTCAATGCACCTAATTAGAACTCAGTTAACAATCGAAGAAACCCTACAAACAACATAAATAATTGCACAGACAACAACAGAATGAATCTAGCCTCAATAAGAACAGAGATTAAAACTCTGCTCTACGTCAAAACAGTCATGGAAGTTCAACATTTTTCTTAGTGAATAAATAAATAAATATATAAATAAAAATACACTATACAGCAATGTGAGAATTCAAATTAAGAGAATAATGGTGCACTGCTAGAATGTTTAATGGAATTAAGCAAT
>JAVKPL010004550.1:0-22358 GCA_032173675.1 Gastrolobium villosum
TTAGATAATTTACTGGATTTGATCATGAAAACAGATAATGATGTATTTTCTATGAGCTAGCTTTAGCCTTATTTTTCTTCAAGTTTGATGCAGATACAAGCATATATTGGATCTTTCTTATTGCATAACTTGCTTTTGTACCCCTAAGCATGTTACTTGCTTATAGGTAGTTTTCTTGAATCATTGATTAACAAAATCGAAAGGCTTAAAGACTTGTTTTTTCTTTGTTTTCCTTCAAAATTCATGCTATTAGCAACTCTTATATCCAATATACTTTGTAATTAATGGATATTTATTTTTATTTATTGTTTGTATTTTAATTTAAAATTTGGGTTTATCTACTACTAATCCCATTTAGTTTGGGATAAAAGTTTTGTTGAAGTTATTTGTATTTTAATTTAAAGAGAGCGAGCCTAGATTAATGATAAATTTGTATCTTAATGACCCGAGAGGTCATGAGTTTGAATTCAGAGAACTACCTCTTTGCCAAAAATGTAATGGTAAAAAAATATTGGTTTTATTGTTTGTATTTCAATTTGGTTTGTAATTCAAAATAGCCTCTTGAAAGTAGTAATATTAGGTGAGGGAAGTTGTGATCATTTATCTTGTATAACAATCAAAATCATAATTTAGTTGGAACAAATAATTGATGTAGGAGAGGTTTAATATTGCCCTTTTTTCGAAGATAAATATCTCATGTTGTGTATGGCTTTTGTATACTGATGTAATAATATTTACAAACGTGTAATGCTTTTATAGTTTTCATAAGTGTGCACCTATTAAAAATTTAAGGCATTGAAAGCTGCCAAAAAAAAAAGAATTAAAGTTAACTAATCTTACTTTCCAGTCCATGCTATATGTGAAGCATAGAGGTGGGTTTTAATTTTTAAGTCCCATGAACTCTTAATTCAAATAAAAATTAAGTATTGGAAAGAAAATTCACGTGAACCTTTCTTATTCTATGAGTGTTGGCCCTGGAGAATTCAAAGGAAACCTTTTGACATATTATGTGACATTAATTATTGTTTAAAGACACATCAATCAAAAAAGCAATTAGCTATTTTTACATGATAGTGAACATGAATGCACTTTGACCTGTATATTTTCTATTCTATTTGGAAGCATGTAACTTCAACAAAGAGGTTAATTACATTTTGGTTATGCAAAGCATTTTTATTTTGATATTGAATAAGGAAGTTCTATATTGTGATTTTATCTTCTAAAGAATTTTTCTTGAACTTGTGTCCTAAAATTCTTTTATATATGCTCTTGCCATTGATTTTATCTTCAGTTTTGCTTAACTTTTCTTATGGATGTTGGTCATAATTGTCACACATGATTATTAAACTTCAGCAATGCCTGCTGCTATCTGATCTATGCTGTATACCTGCATCTTTGATATACAGTTTCATATAAATTTTGGTAATGGTTGAACGATGTATTTATATCAATGTTTGTCTTGATAATTACTGCTCTGGTATAGTTGCAAGCTTCTTTCCATGGGTGGCATGATTTCTATAGTGAAAATTCCACTGACTTGTAATTGGGTTGGGTATGGCTCATACTTCATATCCAGGTGACAACTCTTGGCTACGGGACACAGAAAAAGCCAACAGAGGTCTCGCTATGGTATTTATATCAATGTATGTCTTGATAAGTATTACTTGTTAGTTGCAAGCCCCGAGTTTATTTTATTTTTCTCTTTTTAGTAGTTTGGATTTGGGTTCATGAATAACTAGGTTTCTAAGTCTATATTTATTCCACTTGTAAACAAAGTGTTTTGTATTACATGCGGTGAAAAAAATATAGTGAAACATTGCTGGACGTAGCCCACATTGGATCAAATAGGATAAATTTGTGTTTCTGTTTTTCTTCCCTTCTCTTTTTTCTGTTTTGTGATTGTGTGTGTGTGTGATTATTCGATCCCAATAAAGTGGCATACCTATTTCTTAAATTCTGCATCTGTTTTCACGGTAAGAGATTTTATTATTTGTTCTTTCCAATTCTTACTTGATCATTTATTCATGTCTGGCTAGTGGTGTGTGGTCTTTTTTATGTTATACTTTAGGTTTTGTTTCAATTTCCAACTCAGTATAGTGAGTCTTTGAATTGTGTCCAGATCTTTAATATGATTACTTTCTTATTTTGTTGTGACTGATGATTACCTGTTTTCTCTTCATATTGTGCTAATTAGGTCATGTACCACACCCAGTTGAAATAAATACAAATCATGTAGATCAATACATTCAGACCATATTTATCATTAAGGCATTCCAATAATGATAGTTAATATTGTAATCATAATTTCACTGTATTGTCTTTTTATTGTATGTTTAGGCTATTTGAGCATTCTTTTACCTGAGTACTTTTCTCATGCATAAATGTTACTTAGTGAACATTTTCACAGCAACAATTTGGAGTTTAGTAGTAATAGAATGGATGCATTCATTGAGATAGTCTAATGATTATAGTGCCACTAAGCAATGTGTTTAACTGTATATTTAGTAATTGAGCATTAATAGGAGGCTAGAGGTAATAGCCTAATTCAATTGAATTTGATAAAAAAATAAACTTAATATTTAACAAGATATTGTGTTCAAGATGTGAGAAAAACAGTAATTGAAGCATTTTCTCAAAATCCAAATTACCACTATTGAAATAATGACATTCATCAACACTTTATTCTTGCTTTCATATTGTTTCTGTTGTCATCTACATAGTATTTGGAATGAACTTACTCTTGATGTTATTTGGGTAAATAAAGGTTTATATTGGGCTTTTTAATAAGTTTGTTCTGGACTTGCATCATGTCTAAAGAGTTATGGTTAATCTGGAGTGTTATTTTATTTTTGGGTCTTAACTCTTAAGCAATCTACTCCATGCTGATTTCGGCTGAAGCTTTGGTCCCTTAATAAATTAGAATTATTGCACATTGTTATATTTTGGTGAATTTTATTATATTTATGGCTCGTGTTATTGTTCAGTTAGTTCAAGAAGAGAAGCATAGACATTCATGAGGATGGATTGCCATTGTGGTGTACAAGATATATATATATATATATATATTTTATTACATCCGGGTATCCCCATAGCCGATAGCCATGAGACTAATCCCTCGCCCCGAGTCAGCGCACAAAGCGGTAAAGAGCTGGCCACGAAATGCTTTCCATTCACAAGAGTTGGGGTTCGAACCCCCAACCACTCGCTTAAGGGACGAGATGCTGAACCATCACGCCCACCAACGTGGTTCAAGATAAGATATCTTGGTGATCAAAAATGCCAAAGAAAAGGGTGAGAGTGACAAATCAAAGGACCCGTGCTGCTTACTTTGCTTTAGGTTTATGGAAACTTTTAACCCTTTTCGCTAGATCTTGAAAGAAATAAATGATATATCATGTTCACTTGTTTATTACGTGAGTAACTCTTACCTAGTTACCTTCTTCCTTTATAGCATGTCATTTGTTTTTTTAAAGTAATTTGAAAAAAATAAGGCTTTCTCATTGTTGTTTATTTGTGGTGTACAGAAGTTTTGGGTTTCGGCCGTTTAAAATGGAATTTTTCGTGATGGGACAAATTGTGCTGTCCCTCACTAGAAGCTTGAATCTACAAATGCTTATAGAGTTATAGTTACTATAAGACTTTTAAACGCTCCATTTGAAGTTCAACTCCGGGAGGCATATTTTAGGGTATCGTTTTATGAAGATTGAGGAATATGTGGTTGTTACTTAAAGTTGGAACAATTCCTGTCCTCATGTTGAGGAAGTGTATTATCTATGTTGAGTATAAGTGTTAAGGTATTGTTTGTAGGTTTGAACTTATAGCTTGTTTTAAATTATTTAAACCTCGTAATACTAACGCACTACTAGGTTACTTAATAATTAAAGGTGATAAGTGATATTTCAAGATGTTTGTTATATATTTGTATATTTGGTGGTATGTTTGGTATTCTTGAGGAGGAGCTTCAATACCTCGAATAGGTGTGGAATTACTCGGACAACGACAAAATGAATTTTGGTACTACTGTAATATATTATTGGGTTGTTATCCATAATGTTTTCTTTCCATAATCGGTTATTCATTAAAGCACACTAATACGGTAGCTTTTAAGACTAGCACCACGTCACGATGCACAAGATTTGGTTCTTTCTATTTTCTTTTTCTGTTTAGGTCAGTATGTATCCCTTAATGAAACATGCTTACTCAACACCTCAAACAAAGCAATCAAAACACGCTTACTCAACACCTAAAACAAAGCAATCACTTCGTTTGTCTTTACTCAACAATGTAGTACGATGTAACTAACGTTTCCACATGGAAAATGGGATTCCAATACTTATTGGTAATCTGACGGCATCCTTATCTTGGATTGAGATATGATGTTGGATATATTTATTATTCCTGCATTTTCACAAAGGCGAGCCTGTTGCAGGGATCACCACTAATGAGTTAAGTTAGTCTAATTGTAGCAAGTGGATCCGACAGCATGGCTCAATCCAGAATCCTAAGACATTTGATTCATAGGTCCACCCATTTATGTGAGTTTTACGTCTCATTATCAATCAATATGTGACTCTATCACACTTGAATATCTCAGCAATCTCTCTCTCAAGTGTGAAACTGATCACCTTGTTATACTCTCATTCTCTCTAAGTACTCGAGGCCCATGTATTCAATCCGCCACAAGCCAAAACATTTGACTAGCTTGAGCTCAAATCGGCTCTGATACCACTGTCAGGTGGACCAGGGGAAGTCCATGGAGAGGGACTACCAATAGGTTAAGCTACAACAACCGTAACAAGTGGGTTCAATTTATATTTCAACTCAAAACCTTCAAACATTGATTTTATGGGTTTTCCTATATAATACTTATATATGGACTTCACTTAGCCTATTATCAACCAATATAGGACTCTATCATACTTGAATATCCCAACAATTTTCTCCTCAAATGTGAAACCACACATTAGTATGCTGCCCCTAGTAGTTTAGAATTTCAAATTCAAGTACTCAACGCGTCTTCGGCCAAACACTTATCTAACTTGAGCTCAACTCGGCTCTAATACCACTGTTAGGCGAGCTAGGGGAGTCCATAGTGGGAGATTACCACCAATGGGTTAAGCTACTCAACCATAGCAAATAAATATAAGGCTTTGCGTTGAGATATAGTATTGAACCCACTTGTTATGGTTGTTGTAAATTAGCTCATTGGTGATGGTCTCCCAGCTTACCTGACATAGGGGTGGTGACCAATTGTATGTTTTTGTGTCTTTTAGATAAAAAAATTTGAGAATATGACACCAATTGCAACATGCTCTGGTACAATAAAAGGGCTCTTCTTTATGCAATGGCTCTACAAAGGATCATGTGTGGTTATCGTTAGCTCATGTGCTTCATAATGGATTTATAGATCTCGGACATCTCACACGTATGAGGTACATAGTTCAATTCAGTTATTTATGTTATATCGAACTGAACCGTCCAGAAAATTGATTAATTTGCTTCTAGAGCTATTTCTGCATAAAGTGATTCAATTTTTCAAAGGTATTTTCTCAACTCTAGTTACCCGAAGCAATGTTTTGTTTGTGTAAAGTAGCAAATAACTTTTATTTTTGGATATGGTAGCTAATAATTTTTCTTATGCTTGATTTTAGTTTTGTTAACCTATTTTTACAGCACAAGTCAAAAAAGTCAAAATAGAAACATATACCGTAATAATTCAAATAAAATTTAGTATTTAGGATAAGAACCTGTTTTTATCTATGTACTTTGAAAAGTACATAATTATAATATTAAAGTTATTTTTTTTATGATGTGTAAAAAGAAAAAAAAATAACTTTAATATTATATAACTATGTTAAAAATAAGTTGCAAGAAAAAAAAAAAATTATCCTGTAACAGGACATCCGACAACCCTTTAATTATATCATTTAGTTTGCCAGGCTCACTTCTCACACTGAAAAAATTACATTAATGTTCTTTGAGTAAGTAGGAAATTCAATGAAAAATAATAAACATATATGGAGAAGAAGCAAAGTGACAATGAAGCAAGAATAAAAAGAAAGTAATTCTTCAGTTCTGTGCGTAATTTTGCAGTAAATTACGCACATTGAAGGGTAGAAAAAACACTACGCTTAGATGAGCAAAACTTGCTGCCAGAATATTTCAATTCAATATTTCAAAAAAAAAAAAAAGAATATTTCAATTCAAATAAATGTACCAAAAAAAAAAAAAAAAAACTGTACAAATTAGACATCATGGGAGCAGCTCAACATTAATTTTTGGAAAGGGTTATATTTACAAACAAAATTGTTTACAAACTCTTACAACCAAATATTAACCATTGATTTCTGTCAATCTAATGATTATAATTTATTGAAAATTAACAAGTATGATTCAATAAATTATAACTGTTAAATTGACGAAAATCAACGGTTAAAATTTGATTATAAGAGTTTGTAAATAATTTAGTTTGTAAATATAACTCTCGTCTTAGTTTTTTAGGTCCTTAAGTTGGAATTGTCACTTGGAACTGGTATTTGTTTACCAGCCACATTATGCAAGAGCTCCAGCTGCAAAAAGAAGATTCCTTCGAGAAAACTGCTCCAGACATGATACAAAATTACACATTTATTAAATCCTCATAACATTATATTAAGATTAGAAATGGGTAAAATGAAACCAAGAAAAAAGAATTAGAGAACTTACCTGCAAAGAGTAAACTGGAGTAGATTTGGTTGGCAGATTTTTCAATGATCTGAGTCTATTAGTATTCCCACTTCTACTAATGAGGTAAAAAATACATGCTGTTAGTGTTTCCGTAGAAGAGACAATTATTATATCTTTTCATATCAGACAAACTACTCACTTTTCTTCATTCCTTGGAACTTTTGTACCCGTAGTTACATCCCAGAATTTTACAGTGCAATCAGCGGATCCAGATGCTAGAAGAGAACCTTCGCAACTGATGCATCCAACAATAATGAATAGTAATAGCAGTGTTAAGAAGTTGATAGAAAGCTTAAAATACCTTGATTTCCTTCCTAAATATGATCAAGTTGAAATATATTTATTGGGGTCATGGGGATCACCTGAAATCGAGTGTCCAGACACAAGAGGTGTGACCAGTCAAAGGTGTGACACAGCATCCATTAGAGAGATCCCACATCATGATTGTGCCATCTTCATCACCAGATGCCATATAGCGACCATCCGGAGACATTGCCAAAGACAAAATCATACTCCTGTGACCAATGAAAACCCGAACACACTCCCCACTCTGCACGTCCCATAATCGAACTGTTTTGTCGCTAGAGCCAGTAGCAATGTAGTTGCAGTTGGCATGCCACTGCACACACTAAACAAGAAAGAAGAAAGGGTAAACATAGCATAATAAAGATTGAAGAACTGAAAATATTCAGACTTGACAACAACATTGTTGAAGACTTGAAGTACTAAACATAAAATTGAGTTCCACTTGGTGAGAAAAGGAATTCTCGAAAGATTAACTGGGAAGAGCGAAACTTTGCTTTCGTGCTTAAACCAAAAGTGATAACAGAGAAGACTTTCTACTGGATCAATCAAAGGCAAAAATAATCGTAGAATCAACTGGAAACCATTTTCTTTGGTTTTAGAGTAAGACAACACCAGTAAACTATATTCAATAAGAGCACCTCCGATTAATTGCACAAAACAAAATAAAATACAATTGCAATAATTGCAGACTTTCAGATTTTAGGTTAACTGAATTAAGCTAGTGGTACAATCTAGTGTAGAGAACATAAGTACCCTCCACACACTAATCCCGCGCATAATACACTTAATTCTCAACAGGATGGACAAATACACTTCAGACTTTGTTTTAGTATAGCATCCTATTTGACCTTCGTGGATAAGGTGCTTTGCTTTAAAAAAAGGGAAAACTTCAAAAAAATCTCTTATAAATTTCTTCAGAGTCACTTAGCCCCCTCCCAAAAAATTTTAATCATTTACATCCCTATTTAAACTTTTTTTATCACTTACCCCCCAACTTGATTTTCCATCCAAGTTAAAGTTAACGGTGTTAATTTTAAAAAAATTAACACCGTTAACTTTAACTTGGATGGAAAATCAAGTTAGGGGAGTAAGTGACAAAAAAAAGTTTAAGTAGAGGTGTGAATAATTAAAATTTTTGAGGAGGGGGCTAAGTGATTCTGAAAAAACTTGTAGGGTTTTTTTTTGAAGTTTTCCCTTAAAAAAATCCACTGCATCGTTAATTAATTGAAGTATCCAGAATTAAATTACTAGTAAGTAGTATATGAATTTATGGAGCAATCAATGAGTAAATTTAAAACTTTAATGAGCTGGGGTGTGTATGACAAAGTTCCCAAAAATATTCTCTTTTCTTTTTTTAGTCCGGGGAATAGAAATATTCGAAATAGTATTTGATAAAAGGGTTTATTTTTCTGTTCCAAAGAATGAACCGGTAGCCAAATAACACAAACAAATAATAAACAACTTTTTTTGCTTTTTAGTTCCTTGGCACACTATTAAATGCATACATAGTAAAATGTGTTATCGAGATTAAATACACACTATTTATTAAATACATATTCTCTATCATTGGAATAGAAATAAATTGTGTTATCAAACATTTTTACCCAAAACTCTTTCAAAACACAGAAATAAATAAAAAAATATTTCTCTCTAGAAATAGGATCAAAGATCATAATGGTAGCCATGCACACCCCTAGTAGATGATATAGAATCTGAAGAAAATTAGAACAAGCAGAACAGATAAAGGATATTTGACTTTAAAACTCACATCAACATCCGACAAGTGCCCTGCCATTATTCTTAAAGGCTGAATTCTGTCCATGGACCAAATCCTAGCTGTTCTATCATGTGAAGAGCTGGCAAAAAAATGCCCTGCAGGACTAAACTGCACCAAAAAAATAAAATAAATGGTATAGCATTCTACAATGTACATGCGGACAACAATGCCCCAAGGCTAAAAAGATGTTTAAAAAAACAGGAAAGGAAAGAAACAAAATATCCTTTGGTAGAGAAGAAATCAAATCTTTGTGAACTGCAGCAATTGAGACTTGAGAGAACAAAGGCCCAAAGATACACATACTTCTAAGTATATATAAGCACAATAGAAGATTGATGAATGTGAAAAGAATTCTTTGTTTCTAGACTATTGCATTTTTACAATATCATATACTTTCATATTGTATCGAACAAAGATGAAAGGTGTCCATTTCTCATAGAATCACACTGCATACTAAGAATAGCAACAGTCGAAAGCTACTAAACTACAGAAAGAGAAAGGAAGATAAGGGAGAAGAAAGTATAATACATCATTCAAACCATAATAAACTTGCAAGGAAAAGAAAAATCAAGATACAAGAACATAGTTAGTTGCATGGCTAGAAATGACTTGCATATACATGTATATGATATATTTGATTAAAGTAATAAAAAATGTAGGCATCACGTTCAAATGTTTAAATTTAAAATTACCCTTCAAATAGCTGGTATGTTGTTCTACATTTGTCATCAGAATACACGGAAATCTAAAAGAGTTAGAAAAATTCAGTAGGAGAAGTTTTACCTTAACATCCCAGACAGGGTAATTGTGACCCTGGTAACATACAAGATTGGTATTAAGAATCGTACTCCATAATCGAACTGCAAAATCCATGTAAGAGTCATGGTTCAGAACAAGACTCGGAATTAAAAATACAACAAAATATATAGGAGTGAAAAAATAAATAAGATACTATCAAAAGTGAAGAAACAAAATTAGGAAGAACATTCAAATGGAGTAAAGTAAACATACTCGTTTTGTCTGCTGAAGAGGAAAGAATAAAATCCCCAAAAGGACTAAAAGTGGTTGCATAGACCGGCCCTGAATGACCTTGAAACAATGTGTACTGCCTTTTTCTGCTATTTTGCCCAAGAATTTGTTCATTTTGTGATGGATCATTCCCTCCCTGTGAAAAAGCTGATGACAGCAACAACTCAACTATTACAGCAAATAAAACATAAAAGTATAAAACTCATATTTGAGCTCATTAAATTGCTCAAGACTTGTTCAAGACTACAAGCTACCTTCAACCAATCGAACCTTCACTAAATATAACCTTAATTTTGGCTTTTCAACTCGATTCATATTTTTTGTGAGAACTACTGATGTTATAGCGAGACACTGTTTTTTAGCTTAAGAAGCCAATTTAGTATGCAGAGAGGCAAGGGTGATGAAGATGGAAGACCATCATATCATTGAAGCACCAGTCATTGTATACAAATCACAATGACACCACTCTTCCAAATGATATTTATGATCCATTGTACAGCAAAAAAAGAAAAAAAAAAAGAGACTGATAGTGAACTGATCAATCCCCAAAATGATAGAGTGTCGATACTGCTTTACTTCACATTCTTACACCAAAGTTTTTTTTAAATTGATTCTTTAAGTTAAAAGTCGAAAAGAGAATGCTCTAAGAATGGGCTAAGTTATCATCCAGTGTAATAACTCTCACTAAAAGGAGAGGCATTGCACATAACTTTCTTTGTATATGGGATAGTGAAAATTTCAAGTGTTCTCATCAAGAAGATATACAAATGAATATTCTGCATGCATTAATATATACGAAGCTTTGTCCAGAGTGAGTTTTATAAAGGAAACACCCATCACGAAATGCAAGGGGAAATATTTTAAATAATAAAGAAAATCGTAAGATTAGAAAAGCAACCTATTAGGGCCTATAAATAAGAAGAAAGATATCAGCGGATGTTGAAGCAAAAGTGGAGAGATAAAAGAGTAGAGTGGGAAAGGAGAGAAAAAGGAAAATAGAGAGAGGGCTAGAAGATTGAAAGAAAGTTCTCAGTAACAAGTCAAGCTTCTATTTACGTCTCTACCCCGCAACAAAACGGGATAGCAGAGCGGAAAAATGGCCATCTTTTGGGGAAAATTCGAGCCCTGTTGTTTCAAACCAAAGTTCCTAAACATTTTTGGTAGAAAGCAGTCCTAATAGCCACATACCTCATAAATTGTTTCCCAACCAAAGTCTTAGACCTCAAAAGCCCAGTGGATGTCCTAACCTCCTTTTACCCTCATGTAAATCTTACCAATAACCTTTCCCCTCACATTTTCATGTTAATGACCATTCCAAAAATAGAGGCAAATTGGACCCAAGAGCCTTAAAATGCATCTTCATTTGCTATTCATCTACTCAAAAAGGGTATAAATGCTATCACCCCCTACCAAAAGATTCTAAGTGTCCATTGATGTCACCTTCGACGATGGAACAACCTATTATACTTATACTCCTTGTCTTCAGGGGGAGACCTTAACCGAGGAAGACAAGGAGGAAGACTACTCTACCCTTGATACAACTCTTATTCAAAGAAATAAGCCACATGCATCCACCAATTCAAGTTCTGAAAATCCATCTTTAACACATCCACCACCTTCACCTAAATCCACTTCTCCTCTAAATAAGTCTATATCCGAGCCTATATCTGTCATATCCCCTCCTCCAAGACATGAAAATGGAAAATTCAGCAAAGGAAAGGTATACTCAAGAAGGGAAAAGGTCGCTCTTGAACCTCACCTAGGATGTGGTCTAGTAAATATCACTTTCATCAAAGAAAAACTTGAAAGTGGGCTATTTTGCACACCTTATGTCTCCACTCAACAACAGCTTGCTGACATATTCACCAAAGGATTAAGTAGTTTAGCATTTCAGAATATAGTATCCAAGCTAGAAATGGAAAATGTCTATTCTCCAGCTTGAGGGGGAGTGTGAGAAGTTGAACCATTAGTGGCATAGGAAATTGTCATACTTAATGTATAGTGGAGCGCTAACATTAAATGTTAGTGGGTACAATCATCTAGGAAATGGGACTATCACCTAGGAAGTGATCTTGTAAATATCACTTGTATTTACTAATTCCTTGTGTATAAATAGCATGTTGTTGGGTGCATTTAGCTCAGACCATTGAACAGAAAAATCAGTTCTATAACTCTATATTTCTTTACAGTTGATTTAGTTTTAGGAAGGGAGTCAGTATTGTTATTATATTTTCAGGTTGGTATTGCGATTATTATATCCTCAAACAGGAAGCATGTTGTAGTTCTATTTGAGTATACCTCAACTTGAATATATATATTATTTTGATGAAGTATTGATTTTTATTTTATAGATAAATTGATTTGGGTATAACCTAAGATTTGAGAAGTTATTAGCTTTGTCGATTGATTTAGCACAACTTTTATATGTTCCCCAATAACGGTTGTTATATTTTCCATTATAAATTCAAGCAATTTAGTTAAACAAACCAATTTAAATAAATAACATGGAAAATATTTATTTGCATTATTATTCCATAAAGAATTTAATTAAAGAATAATTGCAACAAGTTTAACAAAAAAAAAAAATTGGACTTGTTATATTCTCATCATCAACTCACGTATGTGCTAAGCTGAAATAGGAGTCACTCACTATCGGGTTGTGTTGAGATATATAGTCCCACATTGGTTGTATGTGCAACTACTGTGGAATTTATAAGGCCTTGGACACTCCCACCCTTTGAGCTAGCTTTTGGGGTGGTGTATCCCAAGGTTCTTTACATGGTAAGCATTTTCTCTTGTGGAATCTTAGCACAGGTAGGCTGGGCCTGTTGCATTATCCACTCTTCAAGCCCAATGGGCTCTCGTGTGAGGGGGCGTTTGAGATATATAGTCCCACATTGGTTGTATGTGCAACTACTGTGGAGTTTATAAGGCCTTGGGCACTCCCACCCTTTGAGCTAATTTTTGGGGTGGTGTATCCCATGGTTCTTTACAGGTTGAATCTTAAAAAGAAACTTAATTTGCTACTAAGCATTTCTTTCTATTTTCCTATTTCTCTCCAGCATCACTCACTACTCTCTTCTCTATCCTCGTCTATTTCAACATTTGTCAATGCCTTTCTTCTTATTTATAGGCAAATTTTTGTAACATTTTTCTTATTTTATTCCTTATCTTTTGCTTTTCTTACCTTTTTTATTTATTTATTTTTCTTTTTTATAATATATAAAATATTTCCCATCACATTTCGCAAGGGTTGTTTCACTTAGGGCACTGCAGCATGTTACAGATGACAAACTACAATATCTTTGAAGCATTAAAATAGTTTCTAACTATATTCATCTTTTTCAAGCAAAGAATTCAATAGTCATACTCATAGCTTGGTCTAAACAAAAGAATTTTCAACTACAAACTTACAAATGGTGGGCTGTTGTTCAAGCTTTGCCATATCCCAAACCTGTGGATACAAGTCAGAAATTACCACAAGTTCATACTATCCGGAAAGATAAACCTCCAAAGGAAAGAGGGTTTTTCTTCTGTAGGGGTGGAAGCAGAAGGGTGAAGAGAAAGAACCTTTAGTGATGAGTCAGAAAATCCTCCAGCAACCAACGATCCATCATGGGATATTGATGAACAGTTTAAACTGGGATAGTTGACCAAAAACTAAGCATTAAGCAACAGAAACCCAAACATGAAATAAACTTGTTCTCCCAAGTATTAGACATTACCTACTATGTGTACTGGTAAATGTGTAGAAGTTAACTGAAGGCAGGGTAACACTACTCAATGTACACGATTCCTTAAATCTTCGAGGATAGACAGATCTAGCTCAGTTGAACTGCAAGAATGCAACATTACACCATTCAATGGAATAGAACTATATATCTTCAACAGAATGCTTTTCCATGACTTTAGAGTATAATCTCTTTAGAAATTATAGAGTAGAGCCACTAACTTTGACTATGCAATTACTATTGAAAACAAAGAAGAGATAGCACAGTGACTTCTGCTTTAATCTACATCCTATATAGAAAATGCAAAGCCTATTAAACGAAAACTAGACATTAGAGAATACCCTATGGGTAAGGGGAGTTCTGGCTTAACACGAGGTGCTGCCGATATAGAGTTAGCTTCAGGTTTTGCACTTTTTCCAGTTGCATTTCCAGCCTTTTCCTTTTTTACCTTTTTTATTGAGCCACCTTGCTTTCCTCCGTCAACCAACCTTTTCTAAAAGAGAAACAAGTGAAAAACCATTTAAAACCTTTGAAGATCAGACAAAGGATTTGCAGTATTAAAGTGATAGAAATGTATTAATGAAACTCATGCACAACTTTGTCACAAGGGCATAAATTCTGAGAAACATATGGTATCAGATTATCCAACAGAAGCATTCATGAAATATAGCGTCAGAGATGCACTTTAATAACAGATGTACCTTACTCTCATCATGCTCTCCTGCTTTGGCTTCCCCTTCACCCTTTTCTGTGTCTGAAAGCAAGGCCCCTGCCTTCTCTATGCGGCCTTCTAAGTCGTCAAGCAACTGTAGCAGAAAGATTATTGAGATTGAAATCAAATCATTATTGAAAAAGTCATTAATAATTTAAATCTAAAAAGTAAAATGATTTAGTAAACCAAAAAAAAAAACTTCATTACACTAGTGATTTTCTCATTCTATTTAATGCTTTTATTTAGATGTCCAAGCCACACAGGAACCACAAGGCCCTGGCCCCAGCAGTGGAGCTGAAATAAAAATAGTGATGGGGCCAATATGTGTGTGTGACTGTGTGTTAAAGGACCTTTAAGAGAAATTTAGATATTTTTGGGAAGCCAAACACATTATAAGAATAAAGGACAAAAAAGTAAAGCGAAGTTTTGTTTTAAAAATTTGGAGTAGACATGGTTCCCACACTGGACAACAAGCCAATGCTCTATGCCTAGCCCAATCAAAGATTCTGTTAATTTAAAATTAATATTCCAGACATCACTCCAACTTCTCCAAGTACAATGATGATGCATGACAAGGAGGGATGTAACATATGTCACAGTTCAATTGACCGATAACAAGTCATTGTTTGATTATCTCAACATTGGCCTCTCATGATAAATTTGCCATGGCACAAACACTCCAAAATGTAGAGATTTTGGGAAAATTTTGAAGTTTGAAAGTTTCAGATATTTTACATGCTATGAATACACTTCTTATTACGACAAAAGTTTGCAAAAGTAAGAAACTGGCATTACATTAATAGAAACAGAAGGGCAAGATAATATCGAACATTGACTAGTTTTCTCAATATATTAATGGACTCACCCCCCAGAGCATTTCTTTTTGATTTATCAGGTTGGCTGCATCCTGGATGCTTCCGGAGAGGGTAACAGCTTCTGGGTCATCAGAAATTGAGCTAGGTTGTCCGGTGGTAACTGCAGTGCAACAATAATGATGTATATGCAATACTGACAAGTTCAAATGAACAGATGCAACTTAAAACGAAGAGAAGTACCTTCGAAGTTAATATGCTCATTGATAATACCAATTATAGTGGTGGATTGCGTACTGTGCAGATGTTGCATCAGAAGCTCATAAGAATACTAGCAAAACATTAAATATTATCAGATTTTTTATGTATAGCTCTATTTAATAAAGAATGTAATATGACCTCAACGATGAAAATTCTGAAAAAACAAATACCTATGCAAACAAAGAAAATGTTGGTCAAGTCAAAGAAAAATCAAACCCATAAAGTAATCCATTTTAACAGAATCTGGAGATCAATAATGGTATTCAGAAATTGATTAAATTATATCATATAAGTTCTAATATTCACATCTGCATGTTACTTCCTTTATGTCCTCAAAAGCCAAAGTCACAATGGTAAGAGTAAAGCACTATGTTAGAATATAATATAAACCATTAAAAAGGTCATCGCCCAACAACTTAAGCTTTTGGGTTGAATTGGTTCTTTACATGATATCAAAGCCTCGATGTCACGGGTTCAGTCCTCACCGCCCCCATTTAATTATTAATTAATCAAGTCTTGTGGAGTTTCTTAACATAGGTAAGTGGGCCTGTGCATTATCCACCTTTCACACCCAGTGGGCTCTCGTGTGAGGGGGCGTGTTAAAGTATAATATAAACCATTAAAAAGGTCCTCACCCAACAGCTTAAGCTTTTGGGTTGAATTGGTTCTTTACACACTACAACGGCCTAACAGAGATTAGGATGGAAATTATGGTATGTCCCAAATATTCCCTCAATCAATAAGTTAGATTTGATGATAAAGTTTCACATTTGAACATGTTAATACATTTTGCTGAGATAATGAACACTTGAAACAAATCTACCAAAGAATGTGACATCAATATCCAATGCTATAATCTCCACAAATATTACAAAACTTTACTGTGATAATGAACAACTGTAACAAATCTACCAAAGAATGTGACATCAATATTCAATGCATATAATATCCACAAACATTACAAGTCTACAACAATGTAGACCTATTGAATGTTTTGTTCAATGAACAATAATAGTGCAATGAGCATTACAGCAGGTTGCCCATTTCATTCCTCTCACTCACCCTTATATCGCTAAGGAGGTGGCTATTGTGTTATATCGACAAATCTCCCGGCTTCGTGGTTGTAAAGAACCAATTCACCCAAAAGCTTAAGCTAGTGGATGAGGGCTTTTTAATGGTTTATATTGTTCTCTAACACGCTCCCTCACAAGAGAGCCCATTGGGCTTGAAGGGTGAACAATGCACAAGTCCACCTATCTGTGCTAAGAAAATTCCACAAGAGAAAGTGGGGGGCGATGAGGATCGAACCCGGGACACGAGACTCTTATATCATGTAAAGAACCAATTCACCCAAAAGTTTAAGGTAGTGGGTGAGGGCTTTATAGTTAACCTGAAACCATTGTCTCTCATGACGACAGGATGTTTCTCAGTTTGTTTTGTATGGAATTGTTGCAGATAGTCAGTACCAAGCTCTATTTCAGTAGTGCTTACCACCCGTAAACGGACAGACAAATTGATGTGGTTAACCGAAGTTTGGAATCTTATTTACGTTGTTTTTCCTCATAGTGACCCTATGATTGTATCAATTGGCTACAACAGGTGGAATACGAGTACAATACGTCGTACCACGTCATATTGGATTCACCCCTTCCAATCAGTGTATGGATCTGAGCCACCCACACTGTTTCAATTGGTTTTTGATGGGTCTCAAGTTGCTGATGTTAAGAGCTCCCTTCAAGAGTGCAATCAGATTTTGGACGAGCTTAAGTCCAATCTGACTAAAGCGCAAGACCAAATGCGTGCCTTTGTTGATAAAGAAGGTAGAGAGGTTAAGTTCCAAGTTGGAGATCATGTATTTCTCAAACTAGCCTGATACGTTCATGGGCAGGGGCAAATTTGGGAAAGTGTACAAAAGAAGGCAGAAACAGCATGAAAGGGTCTTATTTGATGAGTCAGCAACAGTGGGCACAATTAGTGGGAAGGCTGCTGACATGGCGGATGTGAATAGTGGGGTGCATCACGTGAATAGTAACTGAATGAATGGAAGGGAGGTCACGCTTACAACAAAGGGGTGTTACTGAGTTGGTTACATATAGTGGTGGAGAGTGTGTGAATAGTATCTTTGGAATTAGGAAGTTGGGCATCCTTCTGTGGGTGAATTAGGAGAGATCCAGACCTCTCTAATTGTTCTGGGTAGTACATTTTATAGCAACTATTTCTTATTGCGGATTGTTTCACAGTGTCATTACGTAATTCTCATACTTGTAATTTGTCTTCAATTACTTGTAACTTCACAGTTGGAATACATATATAATACAGTTGTTGATTGAAATACTGAGTTGATATCACATTTACAATTTCTTTCCGTTTTTATTCAATTCATCTCTGATACCTATCAATTGGTATCAGAGCTAATTCGATCCAAGGGGGAACTTGAATGGTTGTGACGCGCGGTATGGAGACAAGATTTGATGAATTATCAGAAAGGGTGAGGAACACGGAGGTAAGTCAGGCGGAGATACTGAGGAAGTTGGATGCTCTGATAAATATCAGAACGGTAGGACAAGTTAACACCGAAGGAATGGGTTCAACGGGGACCAACGGAGGAACTGGGGGAAATAATTTAAATGCTCAAGAAAGGAAGATAGAGATCCCTGTTTTTTCCGGGGAAGATGTTTTCGGATGGCTGAATAAGGTGGAACGTTATTTCAGAGTAAATGGCTTGACAGATGATGAGAAGTTACCGGCGGTATTATTGGTGATGGAAGGAGAAGCTTTAAACTGGTTCCAATGGTGGGAGATTAATTCCCCCAACGCAAATTGGGCAAGATTTAGGACGGACGTCTTGAGCCGATTTCAACCGGAGATGGAGGATAATCCTTATCGAGCATTGTTCACGCTGAAACAAGTTGGGAGCGTGGCTGAATACAGGGTAGCTTTTGAGAAAGTAGTAAGTCACCTGTCGTTCGAAGATGAAGAAGTGCTTCGAGGAGCGCGGCTCAACGGTTTGGCTGATAGTCTTCGTGAGGAGTTGCTCATGCATCCCATGAACAGGCTCTCCGAGATGATGAAGCTGGCCACGAAGATAGAACGGCGAAACCAGGCGTGGGTTGCTGAAGGAATGGGACGAGTGGGCTTGGGCAATGGAATTGGGCCTAGTAAATGGGCCCAAACCACCAGGAGTGGATCGGGTTATGGCTCGACCCGGTTTTCTAATTCGGGTCAGCCCAATTTCAACAGCCATAAGACACCAGCGGTGGAAGGCTCTACACAATCAGTAATTTCGAAGCCGAACTCCAACACGCAAAGCGCTGGACATGGAAGCCCTACCCAGGGGGAAAGCCAAGCAAGCTTAGGCGGGCGGAGTTTTGGCCGGCGACTGCCACGGGCGGTGATGCAAGAGAGATCGCGTTTAGGTCTCTGCTTCAAGTGTGAGGAGCGATGGAATCCAACCCATCGATGCAAGGTGCGTCAGCTACAGGTGCTCATCGTTGATGAAGAAGAAGAGGAAGGGAACGAACTAGAAGGTGGAGCGGAGGTCATAACCACGGAAGAGCAGCAGGAAGGTGGAGAGGCTCTCCAAATCTCTATGCACAGTCTTTTAGGGCTGTCCTCAAACCAAACATTGAAGCTGTGGGGTACTGTGGGGGGTGAATCAGTGGTGACGTTGATCGATTGTGGGGCTTCACACAATTTTGTCAGCAAGAGCGTGGCGGCTAGGTTGGGGCTGAAGGTGGATAATACACCCCGATTTTTTGTAGAGGTGGGCGACGGTCATAGGGTGTCTTGCCAAGGTGTGTGCAGACAATTACCTGTGGAGTTACAGGGACATCTGATCCGTCAGGATCTACATCTGTTTGAGTTGGGAGGAGCGGACGTGGTGTTAGGATTGGAATGGCTAACGGGTTTGGGAGAAATCAAGGCTAACTTCAAAGATATGACTTTGGAATTTGAACAAGGAGGTAAGGAGGTACTACTCCGAGGAGATCCCTCTTTATCTAGGGCTGTGGCATCTATGAAGTCCATAGTGAAGGCGTTATATGATGGAGGAGCTGGATTTCTAGTGGAGCAGAGGCATCAACAAAACAATGATGAAACAGTGACTTGGCCAAGGTTGAATGCTTTGCTGGAAGAGTTCACGGATCTCTTTCGTGAACCCAAGGGATTACCTCCACAAAGAACTCAGGACCATGCAATCACACTGAAACCAGGTAGCCAAATACCTAACAATCGTCCATACAGGTATCCTCCTCATCAAAAATCTGAAATAGAAAAACTAGTTTCTGAGTTATTGGACAATGGGTGGATAAGGCATAGTGTGAGCCCTTGTGCTAGTCCTGTAATATTAGTTAAAAAAAAGGATGGAAGTTGGTGTGTGTGTGTTGATTATAAGGCATTAAACAAGTATATTGTGCCCGACAAATTTCCTATGCCTGTGATTGAAGAGCTACTGGATGAGTTAGGAGGGGCTAAGATTTTCTCCAAACTTGATTTAAAATCTGGGTTCAACCAGATAAGAATGAGGGAGGAGGATATTCCTAAAACAGCTTTTAGGACCCATGAGGGTCATTATGAATATTTGGTGATGCCGTTTGGCCTCACTAATGCACCATCAAGGCTCTCATGAATGAAGTGTTACGGCCATTCCTTAGGAAATTTTCTTTGGTATTTTTTGATGATATCTTGATATATAGTCAGAATGAATAGGAACATGTAATACATCTTGCAAAGGTGTTTGAGGCACTTAGACAGCATCAACTGGTGGCAAATAAAAAAAAAATGTGTGTTTGGGCAGCAGCAAGTGGAGTATCTCGGCCATATAATTACAAGAGAAGGAGTTATGGCTGACCCCAGGAAAGTAGAGACTATGGAAAGGTGGCCGGTACCCTCCAATATTAAGGGGCTGAGGGATTTTTTAGGTCTGATTGGTTATTACAGGAAGTTTGTAAAAGATTATGGGAAGATTGCAAGACCTTTGACCGAATTGTTGAAAAAAGATAATTTCAAGTGGAGCCCAGATGCTCAAGAAGCTTTTGACAGATTAAAAAATGCAATGGTCTCGGTCAATGTTAGCTTTACCAAATTTTCACAAGCAATTTATGGTTGTAACAGATGCCTCTGGTAAGGGAATAGGGGCTGTCTTGATGCAAGAGAATAGGCCAGTTGCTTTCCTAAGTCAAGGTTTTTCTCAGAGAGCTATGAGCAAATCTGTTTATGAAAAGGAATTGATGGCAATTGTTTTTGCCATCCAAAAATGGAGACATTACCTAATGGGTAGTCATTTTGTGGTGAAGACTGACCAGAAGAGTTTAAAGTTCCTCACTGATCAAAGGAACTTAAATGCAGAACAGCAGAAGTGGGCTTCCAAGTTGCTAGGATATGACTTTGAAATTCAATACCAGCCAGGGAAGGAGAACAAGGTGGCTGATGCCCTTTCCAGGCAAATGCAATTTTCTGCTATTTCACAGGTGGGTTTGGTACATTTCAAGGATCTAGATGATGAAATAAAGGCTGACCCAGTAATGCGAACTATATTGCAGGATCTCCTATTAGATCCGGCTTCACATAATGGGTTTGCTTTGTGTAGAGGTAGGTTACTGTACTATAACAGATTGGTTCTTCCAAAACAGTCCCATCTTATTCCTTTGATACTCCGGGAATCCCATGATTCACAAATGGGAGGACACTCAGGAGCTTTCAGAACTTACAAACGCATTGCTGGAGTGGTGTACTGGCAGGGAATGATGAAGGAGATTAAAGATTATGTTGATGCTCGTCATGTGTGCCAACAACACAAAATTCAGAACCTATCACCTGCTAGGTTGTTGCAGCCTTTGCCTTTACCTATGCAAGTATGGGCTGATGTGTCAATGGATTTCATTGGTGGTTTACCCAAGGCGTTTGGGGTGGACACTATATTTGTAGTAGTTGACAGAATGACTAAGTATGCTCACTTTACGGCTGTCTGTCACCCTTATTCAGCTAAAGACATTGCATCAGTCTTTATTCGGGAAGTAGTGCGGTTACATGGGTTCCCTAAAACTATTGTATCGGATCGTGACAGAATTTTTCTTAGCACATTTTGGGCGGAGTTGTTTAAAATGGCTGGCTCTAAGTTGCAATATTCCACTGCTTACCATCCCCAATCTAATGGGCAAACGGAGGTTGTAAATCGTTGCTTAGAATCATATCTAAGGTGTTTTTGTAGCCCAAAACCGAAACAATGGCCCAAGTGGTTGCCTTGGGCTGAGTATTGGTTCAATACTACCTACAAGGATTCCCCTGGCATGACACCATTCAAGGCTTTATATGGTTGTGAGCCACCCACTCTGTTCAGGGACAGTGACCAGAATTGTGTGGTTGAAGAGGTGTCAGCAATGTTGCAAGAAAGGGACGTGGTTCTAAAGGAGTTGCATGACCACTTGGTGATGGCCCAAAATTGTATGAAGGTTCAAGCCAATAAGCAGAGGAGGGAATTAATTTTTGAAGTGGGTGACATGGTGTATTTAAAGATCCAACCTTACAGGTTAAAGAGTTTGGCACGCAAGATCAATGAAAAGTTGAGTCCACGGTTTTATGGCCCTTATAAAATTGTTGCTCGAATTGGCGAAGTGGCTTACAAGCTTGATCTTCCACTTGATTGCAAGGTACATCCAGTATTTCATGTTTCTTTACTGAAAAAAGCTATCTCACCTGCATCAGTGATCCAGCCTCTACCACCTATTATGTCTGAGGAGTGGGAATTGCAATATGAGCCAGAGGAAGTGTTACAGTGGCGGTACAGTTCTCATGGAAATTTGGAAGTATTGATTAAATGGAAACATTTACCTTCTTTCGAAAATACATGGGAAGAATTTTTCATGATTAACAATCAATTTCCATTATTCCACCTTGAGGACAAGGTGGTTAAAAAGGCCGAAGTGTCCAATTCGTTCATGGGCAGGGGCAAATTCGGGAAAAGTGTACAAAAGAAGGCAGAAACAGCATGAAAGGGTCTTATTTGA
>JAVKPL010004551.1:0-21895 GCA_032173675.1 Gastrolobium villosum
TCGTGGCCTTAACCTTGCCCTCTACGGCGTAAGCCTAATACTTTGCGATCCTCTTCCTTCTCTTTGTCTCCGGATCCCCGAAGCTCCAAGGCTTCACTACCGACGCCGCCCCACTGTGACTCGCCCGGGTCACCTTACCCGGAATCGGCGTTGGATTGGGTGTCCTAACCCGACCCGCGTAATTCTGACCACAACCGTAGCTTTTCCCGCTCACAATCTCGAAGCTCTTGTCCCCGCGGTACGTGCGGTGGCTGGACCCGTCCATGGACCCTGTGAAGAAGGAAACCGGAGAGGAGTGGTGGTTACGGTGGAGGAGCTTTTTAAGTGAAGTTAGGGTTTCGAGAAGGAAATGAGGAAGTGTGTGTGTGTGTGCGTATATATAAATAGAAATATATATATAATGAAACACGGAAACGCGTCTTTGGGGGAAAAATATTTAGTGCTCCGGACCCATGTGGTCCTTCCATTCGATGAGTGACACTTGTACAAAAGTTTATATTTTAATTTTTTTTCTTCCTCTCTCTTCAATAGTTGTCTCATCCTGATTGGTTTGGGACCAATATCACCAAAATTATTAAAGAAACTAGTTTATTACCCGTGCCGTAAATATAAGAGCATGATGTAGGAATAAACCAAAAAGATATATGTTTATTCAAACTCTAATTAAATAATGATGCTGAGTTACATTATAAAACATATTGATATATGCACGTAACAAAACATGTATTTTAACACGATGATGATAATATAAAAATTAATAATTAATAAAGACTTAATTAAAATTCAAAATATCCAAGTAATTTGCAACTTAATATAATGTATTTGTAATAAAAAAATTTAAATGTTGTGCTTGACATCAAGGTAATAAGAAAGATGCGTAACATATACTTGTAAAAGTTATAAAACTCATTCCGCGATTCACTCGTAACGCAACACATAAAAATATATTGCTGCATTTTATCTTGTCATGTAGTCATTCAAAAGTTACAAAATTTTACTCATCTTCTTTCAGTATTTTTCAGAGTTGAACTTTCATTTATAAAGATCAAATTTACAAAGTAATAATACTTACATATTTTTTTGCAAAGATTTGTGCCGTTAGTATTTTAAATTTTTCAAATTCGTATTTAAAAAATTAAAATCAGAATTAGGAATTTAATTATAAAAGAAAAAGGGCAAAATTTTATTTTAATTATAAAAAAATGTTGGCGGGCCGGTCCTCCGGACCGAGTCCAGTTTGCAACCTCTAATTGTCAGCATTATATATCAGCATGTAATACATTATTAAATTTATCCATATAAAAAAATTATTATAGTTGCATTTAGGTATTTATATTTTATCTCATAGATGGACTTTCATTTATTACAATAGATTTACAAAATAATAATAAATAATTATTTTTTGCAAAGAATTGTGTCGTTAGCATTTGAAATTTTATAAATTTGTACTTACAAAAATAATAATCAGATTTACGAACTTTATTATTAAAGAAGAAGGATGAAATTTTAATTTAATTATAAAAATATGTCGGTGGGCCGGCACTGCGGGCCGAGGCCCAGTTTGCCACATCTAACTATCAACATATAATAGGTTTTTATATTTATCCATACAAAAAGTTCTTATAGTCGCATTTAGATTTTTATATTTTATCTCAAATATGAACTTTCATTTATTACAATCACATCTAAAAAATAATAATGAACAATTATTTTTTGCAAGAATTTGTGTCGTTAGTATCTGTAATTTTACAAATTTGTATTTACAAAAATTAAAATCAGATTTATGCATTTAATTATAAAAAAAGGATGAAATTTTAATTTAATTATAAAAATATGTTGGTGGGCTGGCCCTGCGGGCCGAGGCCCAGTTTGCCACATCTAACTATCAACATCTAATAGATTTTTATATTTATCCACACAAAAAATTCTTATAGTTGCATTTAGGTTTTTATATTTTATCTCAAATATGAACTTTCATTTATTACAATCACGTTTAAAAAATAATAATGAACAATTATATTTTCAAGAATTTGTGTCGTTAGTATTTGGAATTTTACAAATTTGTATTTACAAAAATTAAAATCAGATTTATGCCTTTAATTATAAAAAGGATGAAATTTTACTTAAATTATAAAAATATGTTGGTGGGCCGGTCCTCCGGGCCGATGCCAGTTAGCCACCTCTAACTATCAGCATCTAATAGATTTTTATATTTATCCACACAAAAAAGCTCTTATAGTTACGTCTAGATTTTTATATTTTATCTCATATATAAACTTTCATTTATTACAATTATATTTATAAAATTTAAAAAAGAAGTAGGATATTAATGCACTTGTCTGCAACTTGAATCTACCATTTTCCAACATTATGATTGGAACAATGCAGCATTACAAATAAGCCATTGAGACAAAGACAAAAAAGTCAGACGTATGAAGAAGGCAACCATCTACCTTCATATTGAAAAATGGAGTTAAATTTCAAACATTTAAATGTCAGCTTCCAACGTTTCCAATTTCAAACTGACTTATAAAAAAAAAAGGCTTTTTAACAATTCCCATATAAAAGATAGTGGGAATTTAATATAGCTGTCTCCCACTAAAAGATGTTAAATTATTTTTCCACCTATAGCAACTTCAAATTTCAAAATTTAAAAAAACAGTAGGATATTAATGCACTTGTCTGCCACTTGCATCTACCATTTTCCAACATTATGATAGAAACAATGCAGCATTACAAATAAGACATTGAGACAAAGCCAAAAAAGTCAGATGTATGAAGAAGGCAACCATCTATCTACCTTCATATTGAAATATGGAGTTAAATTTCAAACATTTAAAGGTCAATTTCCAATTTTTCCAATTTCAAACTAACTTGTAAAAAAAAAAAGCTTTTTAAACAAAATCTATAATAATAATTTCATATTAAATGTTTAATTAAAAACATTATAGTTTTTCCGAGTTAAATTTAATTATATAAGAAACATGTTTTGTAAATTATAAAAAAATATTTTAATTTATATAAAATAATATAATATTAACCAAAGAAATGGTAGAAGCATTAAAATAATACAATTTGTAAAATAATATAAACTAACGTAATTTACCTTAGAAAATAACTTTGAAAAAAAAATTCACTACAAATGAAACGTTTATTCCTCATCGACTAACCCTCTAAAAAGGTAGATGCATTAATTGCATCTTGAAATACGGAGTTATATGCATGACGTTTCACTTCTCCGTGTCAGCAATTAAAGTATTTTTGTATTAATTTTACATATATTTTAAAAAGTTATTTTTTCTCTTTTAATTTATAATTTTATATTTTTTATATTGGTTATTACATGTTCATATAATAGAAGAACAATTTGAGAAGATGATGAAGATAAACAGATAGAGAAGAGAATAAATATGTGCACAAAAGCTAATTACCAAATGAAAAGACCCAGTAACATATATCATATATACACAAAATAATTTTGTTTTTTAATAATTAAGCCCAATAATGGAATATTAATAGGATAACAGTTACCTATGCAAAAAGTAGTGCAATATTAACGATGAACTCTTTTCCCACCTTTCAGTTTAAATTTTGAATTTGAATACTTTTCAACCTAACAATGCAAAAAGTAATGAAGGACAGAGCGACACGTCAGCAAAGTTTTTTCCAAAGGTGGATTTAAGATTATATATATTAAGATATTCACTAATTATATATCCAATATAAAAGTATCTTTTTTTTTTTGAATACCCAATATAAAAGTATCCAATATAGAAGGAATGGGCGAAGCGTCTTCCCCTCCTCTTTGTCATAAAAGCGTCAAGCTTTAGTTGATGATAACTTCCAATCTTTATGATAGACCCACAAAGTTGTCGGTTGATTAATATTCGTTGTCCACTTTTCATTTGATTATTTTACTTTTTCTGATTTTCTGCATTACAAAACAATTATATTACTTAATTATGTGAATAATTTCAATATCAAAAAATAAGTATTGTCTTAACAAATTCATAACAACAACCCCTACAAATAGAAAAGAAGAAAGAAATCATGGCACGTTTGCAGAAGAAGGAGATTTAAAAGAAAACAAAAAAATAATACCAACACAACAACCCCTACAAACAAAAATGAAGAAAGAAATCGTAGGCAAAAAAAATGACTACGAACATTATGTTAAAAAACGACGACAGCAGCTAGAAAATCACAATGGAGAAAAAAAGATTTTAAAACGAAGATGAACAGCAGCAAGAAAATCGCAACTAAGAAAAAAAGATTTTAAAACGAAGACGAACAGCAGCAAGAAAATAAAAAACGACGAACAAAAATATTGTGCACTGATAAAAAAACGACGAACAGAAAAGAACATAAAGGATGTGGTTTTGCTCTGATATGGAAGCTGAAAAAAAAAACAGTAAGAAGAAGAAGATGTCAGAATAAGTGAACGACTAAAAAATGATAAGGCATGTAGGTTTTGTTGAACGTTTAACAATCTCAATGGACAAAGTAGGTGAACGTTTAATTGAGTTGTCAGTTTTTGAAATTTAAAATTTAAAAACAATTATGAGCTGTGTCCCAATAAAATGAGAATAAATCTGCACCATTAACTAAATTTATTTAATCATTTAACTAAACCAATGCATAAAGAAGGTCATCATTAAATGAGTTGTCAACATTCAAAATTTAAAAATCAAATTTTGAATTTCAAATTTTGAAATCTCGAAATTTAAAGAGCATTCAGATATATTTATTGACTTGTCTGCCAACAACACTCATAAGCGATCTCTACCATTGATTTAAAGTAATAAATCCTGTACATTGAAAATATAATTTTTTTTTGTATTTATTATATTATATTAAACGCTTACCATTAAAGGAAACTTTTTAAAATTGTCTAGTGTGAACACAAAGATGAAATTGAACCACAATTTGACACGTCATCAAGCTTTCCAAAGAATGGAATTCCATTATAATATAAGATAGACTCAACCTATTTAAGTCAAAGCTTAATCTAACCTATTTACACGGATAAATCTTTGGTGCTACTATGGCACCAAAGATTCAATGCATCTCATCAATGGAAACATTACATGTCAGCCAAAATTTCTTTTCTCTGCCAAATTCTTTCTCTCTCCTCTGATGTGTAATACTCTCATTGATGGGATGCACTGAATATAGGTAAAATTTGTTCTATTTACACACCCCCGGAGACAATGGATTGGTTCTTTTAAGTAAGAAAAAAATGTTTATCCTTTTAAATGACACAACTTATATCCTTTCACTCTCACAAAGAAGTGGGACCCACATCTTTATTTTTTTGTCAACCCTCTCTCCTCTTTTATCTATCTCTTTCTCTCTCTTAAAATGACACAACTTTACATCCTTTAGAATCACACACACTTTACCCTTTAAGTAATGTCATGAATTCGAGTATGGTGAATATAAAAGAAATATATATCAATACAGTTTTATCTCCTTTCAATATGTCCACCCAATTTGAGTTAAAAATAGATATCAATCTTCGAATGTTTAATCTTTGATAATTTCTTTTTCTTGAAAATGGTTTCATTTTTTTGGATGCATTAATTTGGAGTTGTATTACAACTTGAAAAAATAACAGTAATTTTGACTACTTTCTTACTGGCTCCACCGTATGTGCTAAACTTAAATGGATTGTATATACTTTTATCTTGAGATTTGAGACAATAAGATTTATCTCACTGCAAGATCCAATGATTTATATGGCATTTTTTATCCCCTTCTTAGACTGGGAGGTATATGAGACCAATCGATCTAATTTAGTCCTAACTATAATGTGCTTACGCTGAGTTGTGAAATCTAGCCTCACAAGTAAAATTCATTTACATAGAAGGTCAATCATCAATTGAGTCAACTTTTGTAATCAAATTAAATAATTTAATTGAATGGAAACTTAAAACCAACCAAGCTAAAAAATAACGGTCGTATGAGATATGTGAAATTTATATTTTCTTTTTTTTTCTCCCTTCTCTTCAGATGGCCATACACATTTTATTTGTGTAGAAAATAATCCTACAACAAGAAACATCAAACGCAGAAAGCAAATATATAATCGTGTTTAGCTGTACAATACAATGTTTACAATCCTGGTGTAATATATATTTAATCGTGTTTAGCTGTACAATGAGCAAATATAATTAATTAAAAAGTGAAATTTGTCGAGATCAAATTTTTAACGCATAAATTAATGGCAATACTTTCATGGGTGCGCCTTGATTCCCACAAATAGCATGATAAAGCCCAATATAATGCACGGAAAACAAGCCACAAAATAAAAAATCACTGAAAGAAAAAAATATAGCATGAAAAAAAAAATTATAGTAATGCGTCGAGTGTTGCAGATGTTGGTTGCCGCATAACGATGAATGATGAATGTTGAGACGTTAATATGGGTGGGTTAGGATTAGTACCCATGGACGATCCGAGAACACGTATGTTTGATCCATCGGAGCCCATTCCCGATCGTGGCCTTAACCTTGCCCTCTACGGCGTAAGCCTCATACTTTGCGATCCTCTTCCTTCTCTTTGTCTCCGGATCCCCGAAGCTCCAAGGCTTCACTACCGACGCCGCCCCACTGTGACTCGCCCGGGTCACCTTACCCGGAATCGGCGTTGGATTGGGTGTCCTAACCCGACCCGCGTAATTCTGACCACAACCGTAGCTTTTCCCGCTCACAATCTCGAAGCTCTTGTCCCCGCGGTACGTGCGGTGGCTGGACCCGTCCATGGACCCTGTGAAGAAGGAAACCGGAGAGGAGTGGTGGTTACGGTGGAGGAGCTTTTTAAGTGAAGTTAGGGTTTCGAGAAGGAAATGAGGAAGTGTGCGTGTGTGTGTGTGCGTATATATAAATAGAAATATATATATAATGAAACACGGAAACGCGTCTTTGGGGGAAAAATATTTAGTGCTCCGGACCCATGTGGTCCTTCCATTCGATGAGTGACACTTGTACAAAAGTTTATATTTTAATTTTTTTTCTTCCTCTCTCTCTTCAATAGTTGTCTCATCCTGATTGGTTTGGACCAATGAATCAATGGTGATCCAGGATCACCAAAATTATTAAAGAAACTAGTTTATTACCCGTGCCGATCCACGAGGGCGAAGAAAATTGATTGTTTGTCTTGTAAAACTTTTCGTAAATTTAAAATTAATATTATGAAATAATATTTTTTTGTTAAATATAAGAGCATGATGTAGGAATAAACCAAAAAGATATATGTTTATTCAAACTCTAATTAAATAATGATGCTGAGTTACATTATAAAACATATTGATATATGCACGTAACAAAACATGTATTTTAACACGATGATGATAATATAAAAATTAATAATTAATAAAGACTTAATTAAAATTCAAAATATCCAAGTAATTTGCAACTTAATATAATGTATTTGTAATAAAAAAATTTAAATGTTGTGCTTGACATCAAGGTAATAAGAAAGATGCGTAACATATACTTGTAAAAGTTATAAAACTCATTCCGCGATTCACTCGTAACGCAACACATAAAAATATATTGCTGCATTTTATCTTGTCATGTAGTCATTCAAAAGTTACAAAATTTTACTCATCTTCTTTCAGTATTTTTCAGAGTTGAACTTTCATTTATAAAGATCAAATTTACAAAGTAATAATACTTACATATTTTTTTGCAAAGATTTGTGCCGTTAGTATTTTAAATTTTTCAAATTCGTATTTAAAAAATTAAAATCAGAATTAGGAATTTAATTATAAAAGAAAAAAGGGCAAAATTTTATTTTAATTATAAAAAAATGTCCTCCGGACCGAGTCCAGTTTGCAACCTCTAATTGTCAGCATTATATATCAGCATGTAATACATTATTAAATTTATCCATATAAAAAAATTATTATAGTTGCATTTAGGTATTTATATTTTATCTCATAGATGGACTTTCATTTATTACAATAGATTTACAAAATAATAATAAATAATTATTTTTTGCAAAGAATTGTGTCGTTAGCATTTGAAATTTTATAAATTTGTACTTACAAAAATAATAATCAGATTTACGAACTTTATTATTAAAGAAGAAGGATGAAATTTTAATTTAATTATAAAAATATGTCGGTGGGCCGGCACTGCGGGCCGAGGCCCAGTTTGCCACATCTAACTATCAACATATAATAGGTTTTTATATTTATCCATACAAAAAGTTCTTATAGTCGCATTTAGATTTTTATATTTTATCTCAAATATGAACTTTCATTTATTACAATCACATCTAAAAAATAATAATGAACAATTATTTTTTGCAAGAATTTGTGTCGTTAGTATCTGTAATTTTACAAATTTGTATTTACAAAAATTAAAATCAGATTTATGCATTTAATTATAAAAAAAGGATGAAATTTTAATTTAATTATAAAAATATGTTGGTGGGCTGGCCCTGCGGGCCGAGGCCCAGTTTGCCACATCTAACTATCAACATCTAATAGATTTTTATATTTATCCACACAAAAAATTCTTATAGTTGCATTTAGGTTTTTATATTTTATCTCAAATATGAACTTTCATTTATTACAATCACGTTTAAAAAATAATAATGAACAATTATATTTTCAAGAATTTGTGTCGTTAGTATTTGGAATTTTACAAATTTGTATTTACAAAAATTAAAATCAGATTTATGCCTTTAATTATAAAAAGGATGAAATTTTACTTAAATTATAAAAATATGTTGGTGGGCCGGTCCTCCGGGCCGATGCCAGTTAGCCACCTCTAACTATCAGCATCTAATAGATTTTTATATTTATCCACACAAAAAAGCTCTTATAGTTACGTCTAGATTTTTATATTTTATCTCATATATAAACTTTCATTTATTACAATTATATTTATAAAATTTAAAAAAGAAGTAGGATATTAATGCACTTGTCTGCAACTTGCATCTACCATTTTCCAACATTATGATTGGAACAATGCAGCATTACAAATAAGCCATTGAGACAAAGACAAAAAAGTCAGACGTATGAAGAAGGCAACCATCTACCTTCATATTGAAAAATGGAGTTAAATTTCAAACATTTAAATGTCAGCTTCCAACGTTTCCAATTTCAAACTGACTTATAAAAAAAAAGGCTTTTTAACAATTCCCATATAAAAGATAGTGGGAATTTAATATAGCTGTCTCCCACTAAAAGATGTTAAATTATTTTTCCACCTATAGCAACTTCAAATTTCAAAATTTAAAAAAACAGTAGGATATTAATGCACTTGTCTGCCACTTGCATCTACCATTTTCCAACATTATGATAGAAACAATGCAGCATTACAAATAAGACATTGAGACAAAGCCAAAAAAGTCAGATGTATGAAGAAGGCAACCATCTATCTACCTTCATATTGAAATATGGAGTTAAATTTCAAACATTTAAAGGTCAATTTCCAATTTTTCCAATTTCAAACTAACTTGTAAAAAAAAAAAGCTTTTTAAACAAAATCTATAATAATAATTTCATATTAAATGTTTAATTAAAAACATTATAGTTTTTCCGAGTTAAATTTAATTATATAAGAAACATGTTTTGTAAATTATAAAAAAATATTTTAATTTATATAAAATAATATAATATTAACCAAAGAAATGGTAGAAGCATTAAAATAATACAATTTGTAAAATAATATAAACTAACGTAATTTACCTTAGAAAATAACTTTGAAAAAAAAATTCACTACAAATGAAACGTTTATTCCTCATCGACTAACCCTCTAAAAAGGTAGATGCATTAATTGCATCTTGAAATACGGAGTTATATGCATGACGTTTCACTTCTCCGTGTCAGCAATTAAAGTATTTTTGTATTAATTTTACATATATTTTAAAAAGTTATTTTTTCTCTTTTAATTTATAATTTTATATTTTTTATATTGGTTATTACATGTTCATATAATAGAAGAACAATTTGAGAAGATGATGAAGATAAACAGATAGAGAAGAGAATAAATATGTGCACAAAAGCTAATTACCAAATGAAAAGACCCAGTAACATATATCATATTTATACACAAAATAATTTTGTTTTTTAATAATTAAGCCCAATAATGGAATATTAATAGGATAACAGTTACCTATGCAAAAAGTAGTGCAATATTAACGATGAACTCTTTTCCCACCTTTCAGTTTAAATTTTGAATTTGAATACTTTTCAACCTAACAATGCAAAAAGTAATGAAGGACAGAGCGACACGTCAGCAAAGTTTTTTCCAAAGGTGGATTTAAGATTATATATATTAAGATATTCACTAATTATATATCCAATATAAAAGTATCTTTTTTTTTTTGAATACCCAATATAAAAGTATCCAATATAGAAGGAATGGGCGAAGCGTCTTCCCCTCCTCTTTGTCATAAAAGCGTCAAGCTTTAGTTGATGATAACTTCCAATCTTTATGATAGACCCACAAAGTTGTCGGTTGATTAATATTCGTTGTCCACTTTTCATTTGATTATTTTACTTTTTCTGATTTTCTGCATTACAAAACAATTATATTACTTAATTATGTGAATAATTTCAATATCAAAAAATAAGTATTGTCTTAACAAATTCATAACAACAACCCCTACAAACAGAAAGGAAGAAAGAAATCATGGCACGTTTGCAGAAGAAGGAGATTTAAAAGAAAACAAAAAAATAATACCAACACAACAACCCCTACAAACAAAAATGAAGAAAGAAATCGTAGGCAAAAAAAATGACTACGAACATTATGTTAAAAAACGACGACAGCAGCTAGAAAATCACAATGGAGAAAAAAAGATTTTAAAACGAAGATGAACAGCAGCAAGAAAATCGCAACTAAGAAAAAAAGATTTTAAAACGAAGACGAACAGCAGCAAGAAAATAAAAAACGACGAACAAAAATATTGTGCACTGATAAAAAAACGACGAACAGAAAAGAACATAAAGGATGTGGTTTTGCTCTGATATGGAAGCTGAAAAAAAAAAAACAGTAAAAAGAAGAAGATGTCAGAATAAGTGAACGACTAAAAAATGAGAAGGCATGTAGGTTTTGTTGAACGTTTAACAATCTCAATGGACAAAGTAGGTGAACGTTTAATTGAGTTGTCAGTTTTTGAAATTTAAAATTTAAAAACAATTATGAGCTGTGTCCCAATAAAATGAGAATAAATCTGCACCATTAACTAAATTTATTTAATCATTTAACTAAACCAATGCATAAAGAAGGTCATCATTAAATGAGTTGTCAACATTCAAAATTTAAAAATCAAATTTTGAATTTCAAATTTTGAAATCTCGAAATTTAAAGAGCATTCAGATATATTTATTGACTTGTCTGCCAACAACACTCATAAGCGATCTCTACCATTGATTTAAAGTAATAAATCCTGTACATTGAAAATATAATTTTTTTTTGTATTTATTATATTATATTAAACGCTTACCATTAAAGGAAACTTTTTAAAATTGTCTAGTGTGAACACAAAGATGAAATTGAACCACAATTTGACACGTCATCAAGCTTTCCAAAGAATGGAATTCCATTATAATATAAGATAGACTCAACCTATTTAAGTCAAAGCTTAATCTAACCTATTTACACGGATAAATCTTTGGTGCTACTATGGCACCAAAGATTCAATGCATCTCATCAATGGAAACATTACATGTCAGCCAAAATTTCTTTTCTCTGCCAAATTCTTTCTCTCTCCTCTGATGTGTAATACTCTCATTGATGGGATGCACTGAATATAGGTAAAATTTGTTCTATTTACACACCCCCGGAGACAATGGATTGGTTCTTTTAAGTAAGAAAAAAATGTTTATCCTTTTAAATGACACAACTTATATCCTTTCACTCTCACAAAGAAGTGGGACCCACATCTTTATTTTTTTGTCAACCCTCTCTCCTCTTTTATCTATCTCTTTCTCTCTCTTAAAATGACACAACTTTACATCCTTTAGAATCACACACACTTTACCCTTTAAGTAATGTCATGAATTCGAGTATGGTGAATATAAAAGAAATATATATCAATACAGTTTTATCTCCTTTCAATATGTCCACCCAATTTGAGTTAAAAATAGATATCAATCTTCGAATGTTTGAAATCTTTGATAATTTCTTTTTCTTGAAAATGGTTTCATTTTTTTGGATGCATTAATTTGGAGTTGTATTACAACTTGAAAAAATAACAGTAATTTTGACTACTTTCTTACTGGCTCCACCGTATGTGCTAAACTTAAATGGATTGTATATACTTTTATCTTGAGATTTGAGACAATAAGATTTATCTCACTGCAAGATCCAATGATTTATATGGCATTTTTTATCCCCTTCTTAGACTGGGAGGTATATGAGACCAATCGATCTAATTTAGTCCTAACTATAATGTGCTTACGCTGAGTTGTGAAATCTAGCCTCACAAGTAAAATTCATTTACATAGAAGGTCAATCATCAATTGAGTCAACTTTTGTAATCAAATTAAATAATTTAATTGAATGGAAACTTAAAACCAACCAAGCTAAAAAATAACGGTCGTATGAGATATGTGAAATTTATATTTTCTTTTTTTTTCTCCCTTCTCTTCAGATGGCCATACACATTTTATTTGTGTAGAAAATAATCCTACAACAAGAAACATCAAACGCAGAAAGCAAATATATAATCGTGTTTAGCTGTACAATACAATGTTTACAATCCTGGTGTAATATATATTTAATCGTGTTTAGCTGTACAATGAGCAAATATAATTAATTAAAAAGTGAAATTTGTCGAGATCAAATTTTTAACGCATAAATTAATGGCAATACTTTCATGGGTGCGCCTTGATTCCCACAAATAGCATGATAAAGCCCAATATAATGCACGGAAAACAAGCCACAAAATAAAAAATCACTGAAAGAAAAAAATATAGCATGAAAAAAAAAATTATAGTAATGCGTCGAGTGTTGCAGATGTTGGTTGCCGCATAACGATGAATGTTGAGACGTTAATATGGGTGGGTTAGGATTAGTACCCATGGACGATCCGAGAACACGTATGTTTGATCCATCGGAGCCCATTCCCGATCGTGGCCTTAACCTTGCCCTCTACGGCGTAAGCCTCATACTTTGCGATCCTCTTCCTTCTCTTTGTCTCCGGATCCCCGAAGCTCCAAGGCTTCACTACCGACGCCGCCCCACTGTGACTCGCCCGGGTCACCTTACCCGGAATCGGCGTTGGATTGGGTGTCCTAACCCGACCCGCGTAATTCTGACCACAACCGTAGCTTTTCCCGCTCACAATCTCGAAGCTCTTGTCCCCGCGGTACGTGCGGTGGCTGGACCCGTCCATGGACCCTGTGAAGAAGGAAACCGGAGAGGAGTGGTGGTTACGGTGGAGGAGCTTTTTAAGTGAAGTTAGGGTTTCGAGAAGGAAATGAGGAAGTGTGCGTGTGTGTGTGTGCGTATATATAAATAGAAATATATATATAATGAAACACGGAAACGCGTCTTTGGGGGAAAAATATTTAGTGCTCCGGACCCATGTGGTCCTTCCATTCGATGAGTGACACTTGTACAAAAGTTTATATTTTAATTTTTTTTCTTCCTCTCTCTCTTCAATAGTTGTCTCATCCTGATTGGTTTGGACCAATGAATCAATGGTGATCCAGGATCACCAAAATTATTAAAGAAACTAGTTTATTACCCGTGCCGATCCACGAGGGCGAAGAAAATTGATTGTTTGTCTTGTAAAACTTTTCGTAAATTTAAAATTAATATTATGAAATAATATTTTTTTGTTAAATATAAGAGCATGATGTAGGAATAAACCAAAAAGATATATGTTTATTCAAACTCTAATTAAATAATGATGCTGAGTTACATTATAAAACATATTGATATATGCACGTAACAAAACATGTATTTTAACACGATGATGATAATATAAAAATTAATAATTAATAAAGACTTAATTAAAATTCAAAATATCCAAGTAATTTGCAACTTAATATAATGTATTTGTAATAAAAAAATTTAAATGTTGTGCTTGACATCAAGGTAATAAGAAAGATGCGTAACATATACTTGTAAAAGTTATAAAACTCATTCCGCGATTCACTCGTAACGCAACACATAAAAATATATTGCTGCATTTTATCTTGTCATGTAGTCATTCAAAAGTTACAAAATTTTACTCATCTTCTTTCAGTATTTTTCAGAGTTGAACTTTCATTTATAAAGATCAAATTTACAAAGTAATAATACTTACATATTTTTTTGCAAAGATTTGTGCCGTTAGTATTTTAAATTTTTCAAATTCGTATTTAAAAAATTAAAATCAGAATTAGGAATTTAATTATAAAAGAAAAAGGGCAAAATTTTATTTTAATTATAAAAAAATGTTCCAGTTTGCAACCTCTAATTGTCAGGATTATATATCAGCATGTAATACATTATTAAATTTATCCATATAAAAAAATTATTATAGTTGCATTTAGGTATTTATATTTTATCTCATAGATGGACTTTCATTTATTACAATAGATTTACAAAATAATAATAAATAATTATTTTTTGCAAAGAATTGTGTCGTTAGCATTTGAAATTTTATAAATTTGTACTTACAAAAATAATAATCAGATTTACGAACTTTATTATTAAAGAAGAAGGATGAAATTTTAATTTAATTATAAAAATATGTCGGTGGGCCGGCACTGCGGGCCGAGGCCCAGTTTGCCACATCTAACTATCAACATATAATAGGTTTTTATATTTATCCATACAAAAAGTTCTTATAGTCGCATTTAGATTTTTATATTTTATCTCAAATATGAACTTTCATTTATTACAATCACATCTAAAAAATAATAATGAACAATTATTTTTTGCAAGAATTTGTGTCGTTAGTATCTGTAATTTTACAAATTTGTATTTACAAAAATTAAAATCAGATTTATGCATTTAATTATAAAAAAAGGATGAAATTTTAATTTAATTATAAAAATATGTTGGTGGGCTGGCCCTGCGGGCCGAGGCCCAGTTTGCCACATCTAACTATCAACATCTAATAGATTTTTATATTTATCCACACAAAAAATTCTTATAGTTGCATTTAGGTTTTTATATTTTATCTCAAATATGAACTTTCATTTATTACAATCACGTTTAAAAAATAATAATGAACAATTATATTTTCAAGAATTTGTGTCGTTAGTATTTGGAATTTTACAAATTTGTATTTACAAAAATTAAAATCAGATTTATGCCTTTAATTATAAAAAGGATGAAATTTTACTTAAATTATAAAAATATGTTGGTGGGCCGGTCCTCCGGGCCGATGCCAGTTAGCCACCTCTAACTATCAGCATCTAATAGATTTTTATATTTATCCACACAAAAAAGCTCTTATAGTTACGTCTAGATTTTTATATTTTATCTCATATATAAACTTTCATTTATTACAATTATATTTATAAAATTTAAAAAAGAAGTAGGATATTAATGCACTTGTCTGCAACTTGCATCTACCATTTTCCAACATTATGATTGGAACAATGCAGCATTACAAATAAGCCATTGAGACAAAGACAAAAAAGTCAGACGTATGAAGAAGGCAACCATCTACCTTCATATTGAAAAATGGAGTTAAATTTCAAACATTTAAATGTCAGCTTCCAACGTTTCCAATTTCAAACTGACTTATAAAAAAAAAAGGCTTTTTAACAATTCCCATATAAAAGATAGTGGGAATTTAATATAGCTGTCTCCCACTAAAAGATGTTAAATTATTTTTCCACCTATAGCAACTTCAAATTTCAAAATTTAAAAAAACAGTAGGATATTAATGCACTTGTCTGCCACTTGCATCTACCATTTTCCAACATTATGATAGAAACAATGCAGCATTACAAATAAGACATTGAGACAAAGCCAAAAAAGTCAGATGTATGAAGAAGGCAACCATCTATCTACCTTCATATTGAAATATGGAGTTAAATTTCAAACATTTAAAGGTCAATTTCCAATTTTTCCAATTTCAAACTAACTTGTAAAAAAAAAAAGCTTTTTAAACAAAATCTATAATTATAATTTCATATTAAATGTTTAATTAAAAACATTATAGTTTTTGCGAGTTAAATTTAATTATATAAGAAACATGTTTTGTAAATTATAAAAAAATATTTTAAGTTATATAAAATAATATAATATTAACCAAAGAAATGGTAGAAGCATTAAAATAATACAATTTGTAAAATAATATAAACTAACGTAATTTACCTTAGAAAATAACTTTGAAAAAAAAATTCACTACAAATGAAACGTTTATTCCTCATCGACTAACCCTCTAAAAAGGTAGATGCATTAATTGCATCTTGAAATACGGAGTTATATGCATGACGTTTCACTTCTCCGTGTCAGCAATTAAAGTATTTTTGTATTAATTTTACATATATTTTAAAAAGTTATTTTTTCTCTTTTAATTTATAATTTTATATTTTTTATATTGGTTATTACATGTTCATATAATAGAAGAACAATTTGAGAAGATGATGAAGATAAACAGATAGAGAAGAGAATAAATATGTGCACAAAAGCTAATTACCAAATGAAAAGACCCAGTAACATATATCATATATACACAAAATAATTTTGTTTTTTAATAATTAAGCCCAATAATGGAATATTAATAGGATAACAGTTACCTATGCAAAAAGTAGTGCAATATTAACGATGAACTCTTTTCCCACCTTTCAGTTTAAATTTTGAATTTGAATACTTTTCAACCTAACAATGCAAAAAGTAATGAAGGACAGAGCGACACATCAGCAAAGTTTTTTCCAAAGGTGGATTTAAGATTATATATATTAAGATATTCACTAATTATATATCCAATATAAAAGTATCTTTTTTTTTTTGAATACCCAATATAAAAGTATCCAATATAGAAGGAATGGGCGAAGCGTCTTCCCCTCCTCTTTGTCATAAAAGCGTCAAGCTTTAGTTGATGATAACTTCCAATCTTTATGATAGACCCACAAAGTTGTCGGTTGATTAATATTCGTTGTCCACTTTTCATTTGATTATTTTACTTTTTCTGATTTTCTGCATTACAAAACAATTATATTACTTAATTATGTGAATAATTTCAATATCAAAAAATAAGTATTGTCTTAACAAATTCATAACAACAACCCCTACAAACAGAAAGGAAGAAAGAAATCATGGCACGTTTGCAGAAGAAGGAGATTTAAAAGAAAACAAAAAAATAATACCAACACAACAACCCCTACAAACAAAAATGAAGAAAGAAATCGTAGGCAAAAAAAATGACTACGAACATTATGTTAAAAAACGACGACAGCAGCTAGAAAATCACAATGGAGAAAAAAAGATTTTAAAACGAAGATGAACAGCAGCAAGAAAATCGCAACTAAGAAAAAAAGATTTTAAAACGAAGACGAACAGCAGCAAGAAAATAAAAAACGACGAACAAAAATATTGTGCACTGATAAAAAAACGACGAACAGAAAAGAACATAAAGGATGTGGTTTTGCTCTGATATGGAAGCTGAAAAAAAAAAAACAGTAAGAAGAAGAAGATGTCAGAATAAGTGAACGACTAAAAAATGAGAAGGCATGTAGGTTTTGTTGAACGTTTAACAATCTCAATGGACAAAGTAGGTGAACGTTTAATTGAGTTGTCAGTTTTTGAAATTTAAAATTTAAAAACAATTATGAGCTGTGTCCCAATAAAATGAGAATAAATCTGCACCATTAACTAAATTTATTTAATCATTTAACTAAACCAATGCATAAAGAAGGTCATCATTAAATGAGTTGTCAACATTCAAAATTTAAAAATCAAATTTTGAATTTCAAATTTTGAAATCTCGAAATTTAAAGAGCATTCAGATATATTTATTGACTTGTCTGCCAACAACACTCATAAGCGATCTCTACCATTGATTTAAAGTAATAAATCCTGTACATTGAAAATATAATTTTTTTTTGTATTTATTATATTATATTAAACGCTTACCATTAAAGGAAACTTTTTAAAATTGTCTAGTGTGAACACAAAGATGAAATTGAACCACAATTTGACACGTCATCAAGCTTTCCAAAGAATGGAATTCCATTATAATATAAGATAGACTCAACCTATTTAAGTCAAAGCTTAATCTAACCTATTTACACGGATAAATCTTTGGTGCTACTATGGCACCAAAGATTCAATGCATCTCATCAATGGAAACATTACATGTCAGCCAAAATTTCTTTTCTCTGCCAAATTCTTTCTCTCTCCTCTGATGTGTAATACTCTCATTGATGGGATGCACTGAATATAGGTAAAATTTGTTCTATTTACACACCCCCGGAGACAATGGATTGGTTCTTTTAAGTAAGAAAAAAATGTTTATCCTTTTAAATGACACAACTTATATCCTTTCACTCTCACAAAGAAGTGGGACCCACATCTTTATTTTTTTGTCAACCCTCTCTCCTCTTTTATCTATCTCTTTCTCTCTCTTAAAATGACACAACTTTACATCCTTTAGAATCACACACACTTTACCCTTTAAGTAATGTCATGAATTCGAGTATGGTGAATATAAAAGAAATATATATCAATACAGTTTTATCTCCTTTCAATATGTCCACCCAATTTGAGTTAAAAATAGATATCAATCTTCGAATGTTTGAAATCTTTGATAATTTCTTTTTCTTGAAAATGGTTTCATTTTTTTGGATGCATTAATTTGGAGTTGTATTACAACTTGAAAAAATAACAGTAATTTTGACTACTTTCTTACTGGCTCCACCGTATGTGCTAAACTTAAATGGATTGTATATACTTTTATCTTGAGATTTGAGACAATAAGATTTATCTCACTGCAAGATCCAATGATTTATATGGCATTTTTTATCCCCTTCTTAGACTGGGAGGTATATGAGACCAATCGATCTAATTTAGTCCTAACTATAATGTGCTTACGCTGAGTTGTGAAATCTAGCCTCACAAGTAAAATTCATTTACATAGAAGGTCAATCATCAATTGAGTCAACTTTTGTAATCAAATTAAATAATTTAATTGAATGGAAACTTAAAACCAACCAAGCTAAAAAATAACGGTCGTATGAGATATGTGAAATTTATATTTTCTTTTTTTTTCTCCCTTCTCTTCAGATGGCCATACACATTTTATTTGTGTAGAAAATAATCCTACAACAAGAAACATCAAACGCAGAAAGCAAATATATAATCGTGTTTAGCTGTACAATACAATGTTTACAATCCTGGTGTAATATATATTTAATCGTGTTTAGCTGTACAATGAGCAAATATAATTAATTAAAAAGTGAAATTTGTCGAGATCAAATTTTTAACGCATAAATTAATGGCAATACTTTCATGGGTGCGCCTTGATTCCCACAAATAGCATGATAAAGCCCAATATAATGCACGGAAAACAAGCCACAAAATAAAAAATCACTGAAAGAAAAAAATATAGCATGAAAAAAAAATTATAGTAATGCGTCGAGTGTTGCAGATGTTGGTTGCCGCATAACGATGAATGTTGAGACGTTAATATGGGTGGGTTAGGATTAGTACCCATGGACGATCCGAGAACACGTATGTTTGATCCATCGGAGCCCATTCCCGATCGTGGCCTTAACCTTGCCCTCTACGGCGTAAGCCTCATACTTTGCGATCCTCTTCCTTCTCTTTGTCTCCGGATCCCCGAAGCTCCAAGGCTTCACTACCGACGCCGCCCCACTGTGACTCGCCCGGGTCACCTTACCCGGAATCGGCGTTGGATTGGGTGTCCTAACCCGACCCGCGTAATTCTGACCACAACCGTAGCTTTTCCCGCTCACAATCTCGAAGCTCTTGTGAAGTTAGGGTTTCGAGAAGGAAATGAGGAAGTGTGTGTGTGTGTGCGTATATATAAATAGAAATATATATATAATGAAACACGGAAACGCGTCTTTGGGGGAAAAATATTTAGTGCTCCGGACCCATGTGGTCCTTCCATTCGATGAGTGACACTTGTACAAAAGTTTATATTTTAATTTTTTTTCTTCCTCTCTCTCTCTTCAATAGTTGTCTCATCCTGATTGGTTTGGACCAATGAATCAATGGTGATCCAGGATCACCAAAATTATTAAAGAAACTAGTTTATTACCCGTGCCGATCCACGAGGGCGAAGAAAATTGATTGTTTGTCTTGTAAAACTTTTCGTAAATTTAAAATTAATATTATGAAATAATATTTTTTTGTTAAATATAAGAGCATGATGTAGGAATAAACCAAAAAGATATATGTTTATTCAAACTCTAATTAAATAATGATGCTGAGTTACATTATAAAACATATTGATATATGCACGTAACAAAACATGTATTTTAACACGATGATGATAATATAAAAATTAATAATTAATAAAGACTTAATTAAAATTCAAAATATCCAAGTAATTTGCAACTTAATATAATGTATTTGTAATAAAAAAATTTAAATGTTGTGCTTGACATCAAGGTAATAAGAAAGATGCGTAACATATACTTGTAAAAGTCCGCGATTCACTCGTAACGCAACACATAAAAATATATTGCTGCATTTTATCTTGTCATGTAGTCATTCAAAAGTTACAAAATTTTACTCATCTTCTTTCAGTATTTTTCAGAGTTGAACTTTCATTTATAAAGATCAAATTTACAAAGTAATAATACTTACATATTTTTTTGCAAAGATTTGTGCCGTTAGTATTTTAAATTTTTCAAATTCGTATTTAAAAAATTAAAATCAGAATTAGGAATTTAATTATAAAAGAAAAAGGGCAAAATTTTATTTTAATTATAAAAAAATGTTCTAGTTTGCAACCTCTAATTGTCAGCATTATATATCAGCATGTAATACATTATTAAATTTATCCATATAAAAAAATTATTATAGTTGCATTTAGGTATTTATATTTTATCTCATAGATGGACTTTCATTTATTACAATAGATTTACAAAATAATAATAAATAATTATTTTTTGCAAAGAATTGTGTCGTTAGCATTTGAAATTTTATAAATTTGTACTTACAAAAATAATAATCAGATTTACGAACTTTATTATTAAAGAAGAAGGATGAAATTTTAATTTAATTATAAAAATATGTCGGTGGGCCGGCACTGCGGACCGAGGCCCAGTTTGCCACATCTAACTATCAACATATAATAGGTTTTTATATTTATCCATACAAAAAGTTCTTATAGTCGCATTTAGATTTTTATATTTTATCTCAAATATGAACTTTCATTTATTACAATCACATCTAAAAAATAATAATGAACAATTATTTTTTGCAAGAATTTGTGTCGTTAGTATCTGTAATTTTACAAATTTGTATTTACAAAAATTAAAATCAGATTTATGCATTTAATTATAAAAAAAGGATGAAATTTTAATTTAATTATAAAAATATGTTGGTGGGCTGGCCCTGCGGGCCGAGGCCCAGTTTGCCACATCTAACTATCAACATCTAATAGATTTTTATATTTATCCACACAAAAAATTCTTATAGTTGCATTTAGGTTTTTATATTTTATCTCAAATATGAACTTTCATTTATTACAATCACGTTTAAAAAATAATAATGAACAATTATATTTTCAAGAATTTGTGTCGTTAGTATTTGGAATTTTACAAATTTGTATTTACAAAAATTAAAATCAGATTTATGCCTTTAATTATAAAAAGGATGAAATTTTACTTAAATTATAAAAATATGTTGGTGGGCCGGTCCTCCGGGCCGATGCCAGTTAGCCACCTCTAACTATCAGCATCTAATAGATTTTTATATTTATCCACACAAAAAAGCACTTATAGTTACGT
>JAVKPL010004552.1:0-22467 GCA_032173675.1 Gastrolobium villosum
TATAGTATATAGTTCTCATGCGCATAATTCAGCCCTAGAAAGGGTCCAAATACATTGAGCAGTTGCATTCAAAATTTGAATCAACTCACCCACAGATTCCCTCAACCACCAAATCTGAATGGAGGTTTGTTTTAAGTGATAAGATAACACTCTTATCACCTAAAAGTGGCGCACAAAACAGCCTAGGGAGAGCCTCCAAAGATGCTTCTTCATCCAAGGAATATGCTCCAATAAGATCCTGTCTTATCCTTTTGTTATGAAACAACTTTTCAAAACCAATTCAAATTCGAATTCAAACACTTGAATTCAAACGTTCAAACATTCAAATTCAAAATTCGAAATCCAAAATTTCAAATTTCAAATTCAAAATTCGAATTTCAAAATTCAAATTCAAATTTTCAAATTCAAATTTCAAATTTCAAATTTCAAATTCAAAATTCGAATTTCGAAATTCAAATTCTAAATTCAAATTTCAAAATTCAAATTTCAAATTCAAAATTCGAAATTCAAATATTTGATTATTAATTTAACTAATTAAATTAATTAGTAATGGCTTGGACTATCCAAGCCCATTACTAAACTCCATGCACCACCCACCCATTTAGGTGGGCTTCCAAACAGCTTCTTGGGCTAATAACATTATTAGGCCCAATACCTTTAAAGCTAGTCCATCATGACTACAAGGTGTTAGTGTGTGACCCATTAGGTCCAACTTAGCTACTGACATAACTGGGCTTGGGCCCAACAAGCCCACAACCCAATTAATGACAACACAGAGCACTAGCAATGCTTTGTTGCCCCAGAACTAGTCAGATTAATGACTTGATCAACCTATTGCACATATTTGGTTACCGTATGTATTTCCCTTCGTCTCGGTTATCTTCCCATTAACCTAGGGTAAGGAAATGTATCAACCCCTGCGGTTTAGGGTAAGCTTTATTCGAAATAGGGAATCTTCAATTTACTGACTCTAAAGGCAGATCATCTCATGATCTCTTTTCTATGCATAGATTCCCGAGTCCCTGTAAATGTTATCCCGATTTCTCCGGTTTACAGATAACCTAATCTCTCACAGAGATTTGACGAATTCCTTCAGCTTATTACCCTAGCCCTTGTGCCCTTTAAGGACACGCCCAACAGTATACCTATGAGTCTCCATATTTCAGGCAGACGAGGTATACAATCAAAACATGCCTTCAAGAACACAGTCTAGGTAATAACTTTTGGTCTAAGGAAAGACACACTCAAACATAAAGAGATTACTCTAATGACACTATCTGTGAGATTTCCTCATAGATTCTCTTTTTGGGTCTGTTCAGTGCGAGCTATATTCTTATAGGTCCACCCACGACTTTAGCTAAGATATCTCCATATCTGCAGCTCATGAGGTCTTTACCTTGTATCCATATACAAGTAGATAAGTCGTACTAGTCTTTACTCGAGATCACTGATCCCCAAACTCAGTGTCTCTAGACTAGGAACATATAATTAGGAATAGACATGCAATATCCTTGAATCCTCATGATCGTGATCTCATCACAGATACTCAAGAGATACCTGTTCTATTCCAAGGGGTTTATCCAGTTTATTCATATAATATTAACAGTAATATCGAGACACAATATGAAACTGAATAAATAGTGCTTACATTTATTTGCGACAAACAAAGTTCTACATCTAGTGTCCTTTATTTAATCAAAAGATTGTCTCTAGGACACCCATATGCTAACACATATTTGGCATATTACTGTTCACTTAAGTTATCCAAAATTCACCTCTTGCGTTCCTCACAAAATACAATCCTCTAATGCAATGGGTAAGAACATCCTTAGGTTTAACCCCTCGAGCTCTTGCTGTCCTAAGGGCCCCAGGTGCAATGCCCCACCAATCAGAGAATCTGTCCTTATAATTCACGCAAGAAGAGGTAACATGCCCATGGCTGTACTAACAGTCCCACTAACTCAAGGTTCTACCTCACACTACATTACTTATATAAAATAATAATAATCTCCGGGAACATAATCCATACGGAGATAACCACATAATCCGGGCATATAAGCCACACAAAGATAAACACATTCACATCAAATCCGTATATAACGGCAAACAGAGTCCTATATAGATACATAGTGGTATACTAGTTATATCTTACTTTTGCACCATGCACTATAATTTTCCAATACGGTTCTTTTCTCGACAATATACTCATTTAACTTGACTAGTCATTACTCTTAGTCCATAGCATAATCCTCCTCACATGATTCCAACATCTTTCTCATATATTGACACAAAACTTTCAATTCATAACAGTACCCATGTTCGGTACAGTCCTAACCCATTGTCCATCATGACTCGTAGCAACCATGCTCAGCACTGTAGAAGATCCACTTCATTAAACAGACATTACTTTTCTCTCAATATTTCACTATGACACCAAGAGTGCCCTTCCTTACTAGTCAATGCATTCAGCGCATCAGGACCACCAGATACTTTTCAATTTCGAGCGGTGCTCGCCTGGGACTTCCAAGAGCAACACCTCTTAGGATTCAATCCACAAGGGAAACCCAGGACAATATTAATTGTCACATTATTAACCACATGTTTACCATGGTGTAACTTGCACACCGGGACTCCATCATGAATCCCATACTGTAACAGCCCGTTGTACACCGGTATTGTTAACATTGATTATGATATTAAGCGCAGTTACAATCACAGTGATTAGATTAATTAAATTACGGGCAAATTTTTCTTTTAACATATTCCTTTTCTTTTCCATAAATACTTTTTCCGTAATCAATTAAAACCACACTATAATTGTAAATGCCATTTGCGGAATCATACACTTTATAACATCATAAATCTTCCCTTTTATTCAATTCATTTAAACTCACCATCTTACTCTCCTCTTTTACCAAGTTGTAGTCCTTTACGTTGTCTACGCGTGGTTTCAAACCACGTATCATTTGGAGTTCTACCCATCAAGTTATACCCATTTCTTTTAGTCTAGAAAAACTGAATTTTCGAAAATTACACTGTGGTAATCGATTACCAGTGGGTGGTAATCGATTACCACCTGTCAAAAATGAGGCAGTAGCCAATTTTTCAATTCCTCTGTTCTGGTAATCGATTACCAGCTTTGGGTAATCGATTACCTCACATGGTAATCGATTACCAAAGGCCAGTAATCGATTACCAGTGCAGACAGTAGCTAATTTTTCGTCCCCTGTTGCATGGTAATCGATTACCATGCTTGGGTAATCGATTACTATGCAGCAAAATGACAGATTACAGCTGTTTTGAGCCCCAAAAAGGGTGTGTAATCCATCCCTAACCCCTTGGTACTCCACATAACACATAATCATGTCCTAATGTAGGCTCTAGGCCCTTCCATCATGCATTTACCTTGGATTAAACATCATTTACACCATTCTCAAAATATTGGCCATTTACATGCAAATATGGGCCATTTTTACAACATAACACATCAAGACTTCAAGGCTATGAATGTGGCAATGGACAAGTCCCATGCTCACTCAAAATATACAGTTATCCAAGCCATGAATAACAAAACATCTCAAGACTTAGCATATGACCATGAACACTAACAAAAGCATGGAAAATGACATCATGCAATATGTTCATGACCTAAGTCTCAAAATACTAAGGGTATGCTATGTGCACTCCATAAACTCCTCCAAAAAGCCATGCAATCCCAATGCACCGCATGCCAAATCCAACGTCCACTACACGGGCTTCTTGCCCGAAGCTCCTCCCGGCTCATAGTGACCTGAAATGTGGTCCCCCAAACACGGGGTGAGATATACGGATATATCTCAGTAAACCAATGGAGCTAGAGGCTCTCTCCACTCCATGGCTCACTAAAATGTATCAAAATGACATAATATGGCATGCAAGTAAAACAATATCACCATCCTCCTGGAGACACCCAAGAACATCCACTCATGGATTCATGTTCAAGGACTCCATCGTATAACTCCCGAGACAGTCCTGGCGCCTCTCCCATGGTTGAGAAGACTCCATGGCAATATCCAACCGGAACTCCTCATGAGCCCTATCCGGCGGACGTCCCACGTTTGGATCATCCTGGCGCCGCTCCCAGAGTCGACTCCACGGCAATACCCGACTGGCATTCTCACAAGGATGAATCCAGCGGATGACCAAACTCCACTTGTCAACTGGCCAGTGACCACACAATTTTCACACAATACAAGCAATATGCATACAAGCACACAAACAAATCATGTCATCACTACATAATCCAACCACAACCTTCCTCTAGGTGTGGTGGAGCTCACTAGGGATTAAACCCAAGTTCCAAGAGTTTACCTTAACACGAGCAATACCGTTCCAAACGTATGCTCCAAATCAACTTTTCTCAACTCCAACCGTGTGAGGCACCCTACAACAATCATCAAATCCCAATTACACAAAAACTCATTTTTCATCAAAATTCCTCAAAATTCTCTAAGTTAAAAACCTAGATTTTTCACCAAAATTTAACATAGCATTTCTAGCTTACAAACATGAGTCTAAGGCCTTTTCATCTAATAGCATTTTTCCATTTGGGCTCTCTATCATCACACATCTAAAATCAAAGCTTTGAACACATATTCATAGATCTAAGAAATCAACTATCAAAAGACCACAAATATACTTACAATGGGTAGTATGATCAACACCAAGGCTTCACTAAACCATTTGAAGCTCAAAACTCCAAGAAATCTCAAAAATCCCCAATGGGTCGGATCTGTTCTTGCTCAAAACGCGGCCAAAGAGATGGATTCAAGGCTTCTAAGTGCTACCAATGGCTTTGGAAGGTTGTTTACGATAGATTTCAACACCAAAATCAAGCGATTCGGTGGAGAAACGAAGAAATGGGAAGAAAGTGAAGAAATGGTGAAAATGGCTTCTTTTCCTACAGGGGCGCGCGAGACATGAAGAAGAAAAGAGGGAAAGAAGGAAAGAAAAAGGAGGTGGGGCCAAGTGACTTCGGTCACACGGGTCCCACACGCGATCTAACTTTAACTCTGATAAACTTTCCGATCACTAATCCTTATTCTAAATATTTTTCCAGTCCATGACATATTTTTCTTTCTCCAAAATAATGATAAAAATTTCACACCCATCGGTACACTCACATTTCAGTATTTTAACACTTAAAAATCACTATTCATCGATTTTTCCCAAATTTGCCTATTCACTCAATTTTCCGCCCTGATTCCATTTCCAGCATTACTTTTGTCATTTGAAATCTCTAACTCAGTATTTTTGCCTCTTAACACACGGTTGGCAATTTACCATTTTGCCCTTTTTGCCCCTTTTGGCCATAAACCTTGGATTTTCACTAATCCACCAACTTTCATTTCACATAATAATATAAAAATAAACATTTAAATATTTGAGGTGTTATATTCACCCCACCTTTTTGAAATTTTGTCCGCAAAATTAAATCATACCTGCTCGCTAACTCAGGATACAGCTGGAGAATCTCGTCCTCCCGCTCCCAAGTAGCCTCCTCAGGTGTGCGGCCTTCCCACTGAATCTTCAGCATGGGAATCACTTTACTTCTCAATCGCTTTTCACTGCGATCCAAAACTGCAATAGGACCAATGGGAGTCTTCAAGTTCTCCCTGATTTCAATATTATCCGGCATCACAATATGTGACTTATCCGGAACATAACGTCGCAACTGCGACACATGAAAAACATCATGTAGATTAGACAACTGCGGGGGTAAGGCAAGCTGATAGGCCACCAATCCTACTCTTTTCATAATCTGATATGGCCCAATGAATCGTGGACTCAGCTTCCTCACACCCAACGCACGGCCAACACCTGTGACCGGCGACAAACGTACAAATACATGGTCACCTTCCTCAAATTCCAGCGGTCTATGCTTATTGTCGTAATAACTTTTCTGCCGATTCTGTGCTCGTTTCAATTTTTCCCTGATCATTTCAATTTGCACTGTTGTTTCCTGCACAAAATCCGGACCAAATCTCTCTTTATCGCCTACCTCAGTCCAACAAGTGGGCGTACGACACCTCCTGCCATACAAAACCTCATATGGTGCCATACCCAAACTGGAATGAAAACTGTTATTATAAGAAAACTCCACCAGTGGCAAGTACCTATCCCAGGCATTACCCTGTTCCAGTGTGCAAGCTCTCAGCATATCCTCAAGTGTCTGTATGGTCCTCTCAGTCTGACCATCAGTCTGCGGGTGATAAGCAGTGCTCAGTCGAAGCTGAGTGCCAAAAGCCTGTTGCAAAGCTCCCCAAAATCGTGAAGTAAACTTCGGGTCCCGATCGCTGACAATGCTAATCGGTATCCCATGGAGTCTAACAATCTCCTTTACATACAGCGTAGCCAACTTCTCCGTGGTGTAATCCACTCGTACTGGTAGAAAATGTGCAGACTTCGTGAGTCGGTCCACAATAACCCAAATTGAATCATAACCGGCTTGAGTTCTCGGCAGTCCCACAACAAAATCCATTGAAATACTCTCCCATTTCCATTCAGGTATATCCAGTGGCTGAAGTAATCCAGCAGGTTTCTGATGCTCAATCTTCACTTTCTGACAAACCAAGCACTTAGACACGTACTCGGCAACATCTCTTTTCATACCAGGCCACCAGAACTTAACTTTCAAATCTTGGTACATTTTTGTGGCACCTGGGTGGATAGCATATTGACCCTTGTGGGCCTCAGTCATAACTTCCTCAGCAAGTTCCTTGGGCACAACAATCCTGCCCTGATATAACAAAAGTCCCTGTTCATTAACAGATATGCCACTCTGGCCTTTCAAATACTTTATACTTTCATTTCTGATTTGAGTCTCTTTAATCTTCTCGTGCAGCTCGTTCTCAATCCGAGTCAACTCCATATCACACATTCTTCCTGCAAAGAAATCCGTTATTTTCATGTCACGAAATTGCTCAATCACTTCATTATCCCACATCATCATATGAGATAAATTGACAAACTTCCTACTCAATGCATCTGCCACAACATTAGCCTTTCCCGGGTGGTATTTCAGCTCAAAGTCATAATCTTTCAAGAATTCAACCCATCTACGCTGCCTCATATTCAGCTCCTTCTGATCAAACAAATATTTCAAGCTTTTATGGTCGCTGAACACAGCAAATTTCATCCCATACAGAAAGTGCCTCCAAATTTTCAAGGCAAACACAATAGCAGCCAATTCTAAGTCATGCGTCGGATAATTTTCTTCATGCGGCCTTAACTGCCTAGACGCATATGCAATCACTTTTCCTTCCTGCATTAGCACGCTCCCTAAACCTTTCTTAGAAGCATCACAATATAATACAAACTCACCCTCCGGATCAGGTAGAGTCAACACCGGAGCAGTGGTCAATTTCTCTTTAAGTAGCAGAAAACAGTCCTCACATTCCTGGGTCCACACAAAAGGAGTATCCTTTCGTGTCAACCGGGTCAACGGTAGAACCATTGCAGAAATTCCCTGTATAAATCGGCGATAATAGCCAGCAAGCCCCAGAAAACTTCTAATCTCAGTCACAGTCTTAGGTCTTTCCCAGTCACTCACTGTTGTGAATCGGCAAGTGTACCGAATCGTGCAAGTAATACAATGATAAGTCAAAGTTCGTATCCACAGAGAGTGTGCCGAGGGTTTGAAATAGCCAGCAAGCCCCAGAAAACTTCTAATCTCAGTCACAGTCTTAGGTCTTTCCCAGTCACTCACCGCTTCAATCTTGCTTGGATCCACTGCAACACCGCTTGCAGAAATAACATGACCCAAAAATTGCACCTCAGATAACCAGAATTCACACTTAGACGGTTTAGCATATAATTTCTTGTCCTTCAACACCTGCAACACAGTCCTCAAATGATCGACGTGCTCCTCTTTACTCTTAGAATAGATTAAGATGTCAACAATAAAAACAATTACAAACTGGTCCAAAAACGGTTTAAAAATGCGGTTCATATAGTCCATGAACACCGCAGGGGCATTAGTAAGCCCAAAAGGAATCACTTGATACTCAAAATGTCCATATCTGGATCGGAAAGCTGTTTTAGGTACATCCTCCGGTTTAATCCGAAATTTTTTAGGTACCTGTTTAATCCGAATCTGGTGATATCCGGACCGGAGATCAATCTTTGAAAATACACAGGCACCCCTCAACTGATCTAATAAATCATCAATACGCGGTAATGGGTACCGGTTCTTAATAGTCACTTTATTCAGCTGTCGGTAGTCAGTGCACAATCTCATGCTACCATCCTTTTTCTTTACAAATATAACCGGTGCTCCCCACGGAGACACACTCGGCCTAATGAAATTCTTCGCAGACAGTTCTTCAATATGTTTCTTCAATTCAGCCAACTCAAGTGGCGACATCCGATATGGAGCCAAGGAGATCGGCCCCACACCAGGCAATAAATCAATCGAGAATTCAATCTCTCTCTCTGGTGGGAATTCTGGTATCTCATCCGGGAATACATCCTCAAACTCATTAACAACTGGAATAGCAGAAATCTCCTCCTTTTTATCATCCACCAATCCGCCCAACAAGACATAACCCAGATCTCCAGCCTTCAAGGCTTTCACAGTCTGACTGACAGACAAATACAAGGACGGACAAACAAACGGCCTTTCGTGAGATAGCAACAACCTCTTCCCACAGCAATCAATCATTGCGCAGTTCCGAGACAACCAATCCATCCCCAAAATCAAATTGACAGAGGCCAGGGGTAAGATAATTAAATCAATGGTATAACCCCTGCCTAAATAAGTAAACTTCACATCTTCACAGATCCAAGACGACTCACTAACCTCTCCTGTAGCAGTAGTAATACGCATCGGAGGAACCATCCGTGTTACCTTTAAGTCCAACGCCTTAGCCACATAGTCCGCCACAAATGAATGTGTTGCTCCCGAATCAAACAATACAGATAAATCAACATTAGATAGAAAAATTATACCTTTAACCAAATTCGGAGCCTTTTCAGTACGCTGTGCATTAGTAGTATAAACTCGTCCCACAGTAGGAACAACAGCAATAGGAGCAGCAGTAGTAGTAGTAGTAGCTGGCGGCAAGGCCTGCAGATTCGCAGCCTGCCCCGAAGAAGATGTACAATTTCTAGCAAAGTGGCCACTCTGACCACATCTAAAACAATTCGACGTACCAGCACCACATACACCTCTGTGGTATTTCCCACACTTCCCACATTGTGGGGTAAAATATCTGTTCGAAGCACCACCACCACCATTATTTCCACCCCTCTTGAACTGACCAGGAGGCTGCCTTACATGCAACCCCCTACCTCTATTGTTATTATTGAAACCTCCTCTATTAGTATTACCAGAAGGACCAGGTGTCCTCTTAACATCTTGCTCTTTTGTAGAATCAGATTTTGGATACCTCCCATAAACAGTCTCGACCCTTTTACATTGGGTCACCAAGTCGGCAAAGTTTCTCACCGCAGTATTCGACATCCTCTTTGCAATCTTCTCATTCAGCCCTCTTTGAAATTTAGCTGACAGGAATTCCGGAGTAGGTAGAGTACCTCCATAATTAGCAAACTTCACAAGCTCATTAAATTTTGCCACATAGGCATCCACAGTCATAACCCCCTGTACCAACTTATCAAATTCACCTTGCTTTGCCTCCCGAACATCGCGGGGAAAATATTCTTCATGAAATAAACCTTCGAATAAAGTCCAAGTAAGAACCTCACCCTGAATAACAAATGGGCGAGACACATTGTCCCACCACTCTTGGGCATCACCCTCCAGCATATAAACAGAGTACAATAACTTCTGAGGATCCTGGCATCTCATAACTTGAAAAATCTTGTCCATACCCCGCAACCAAGCAGTGACCTCCTTTGGGTCCCTTGACCCCAGAAACGCGGGTGGCTTATGTTTCCTAAAAGATATGAGCCTACGCTCATCATCAGCATTATCAAGCACCTGCCCAGCAGCCCCAGTAGATTGGGCAACAGATGATGGATCAGGAATGTAACTAGGATCAGTGGTAGTATGATGACTAGCCTCACCAGTGTGGTGACTAGCCCCACTCTCTCCCTGTTGGGGAGTAACAGATGGCGTCGGTGTAGGAGTCACCGTAGCCGTATGCGGAGGTGTATCTTCCCTCCTAGGACGACCTCTATCCGCCCTCAACTCAGCCATAAAGGCCTGCATCATATCCTGATTTGCTTTCATCAGGTTCTCAGTCATATTTCTGTTTGCAGCCGTTTCCGCCTGCAGAGCATTCAGTGCTGCAGTGACCGGATCCGGTGGCAAAGGACCTGCACCACGTGCCCCACGGCGACCTCGTGCCCTACTCATGATATCTGTACATGTAACACAAAGGAATGAGTTGATCAGACCCACACTGAGGAATCACATATACATTAATCATAAATAGTTCACAGATAGCTATGACACACAAGATACAACATACAAAACAATCAGAGTTCACTAAACAAAACTGCTCTGATACCATAAAATGTAACAGCCCGTTGTACACCGGTATTGTTAACATTGATTATGATATTAAGCGCAGTTACAATCACAGTGATTAGATTAATTAAATTACGGGCAAATTTTTCTTTTAACATATTCCTTTTCTTTTCCATAAATACTTTTTCCGTAATCAATTAAAACCACACTATAATTGTAAATGCCATTTGCGGAATCATACACTTTATAACATCATAAATCTTCCCTTTTATTCAATTCATTTAAACTTACCATCTTACTCTCCTCTTTTACCAAGTTGTAGTCCTTTACGTTGTCTACGCGTGGTTTCAAACCACGTATCATTTGGAGTTCTACCCATCAAGTTATACCCATTTCTTTTAGTCTAGAAAAACTGAATTTTCGAAAATTACACTGTGGTAATCGATTACCAGTGGGTGGTAATCGATTACCACCTGTCAAAAATGAGGCAGTAGCCAATTTTTCAATTCCTCTGTTCTGGTAATCGATTACCAGCTTTGGGTAATCGATTACCTCACATGGTAATCGATTACCAAAGGCCAGTAATCGATTACCAGTGCAGACAGTAGCTAATTTTTCGTCCCCTGTTGCATGGTAATCGATTACCATGCTTGGGTAATCGATTACTATGCAGCAAAATGACAGATTACAGCTGTTTTGAGCCCCAAAATGGGTGTGTAATCCATCCCTAACCCCTTGGTACTCCACATAACACATAATCATGTCCTAATGTAGGCTCTAGGCCCTTCCATCATGCATTTACCTTGGGTTAAACATCATTTACACCATTCTCAAAATATTGGCCATTTACATGCAAATATGGGCCATTTTTACAACATAACACATCAAGACTTCAAGGCTATGAATGTGGCAATGGACAAGTCCCATGCTCACTCAAAATATACAGTTATCCAAGCCATGAATAACAAAACATCTCAAGACTTAGCATATGACCATGAACACTAACAAAAGCATGGAAAATGACATCATGCAATATGTTCATGACCTAAGTCTCAAAATACTAAGGGTATGCTATGTGCACTCCATAAACTCCTCCAAAAAGCCATGCAATCCCAATGCACCGCATGCCAAATCCAACGTCCACTACACGGGCTTCTTGCCCGAAGCTCCTCCCGGCTCATAGTGACCTGAAATGTGGTCCCCCAAACACGGGGTGAGATATACGGATATATCTCAGTAAACCAATGGAGCTAGAGGCTCTCTCCACTCCATGGCTCACTAAAATGTATCAAAATGACATAATATGGCATGCAAGTAAAACAATATCACCATCCTCCTGGAGACACCCAAGAACATCCACTCATGGATTCATGTTCAAGGACTCCATCATATAACTCCCGAGACAGTCCTGGCGCCTCTCCCATGGTTGAGAAGACTCCATCGCAATATCCAACCGGAACTCCTCATGAGCCCTATCCGGCGGACGTCCCACGTTTGGATCATCCTGGCGCCGCTCCCAGAGTCGACTCCACGGCAATACCCGACTGGCATTCTCACAAGGATGAATCCAGCGGATGACCAAACTCCACTTGTCAACTGGCCAGTGACCACACAATTTTCACACAATACAAGCAATATGCATACAAGCACACAAACAAATCATGTCATCACTACATAATCCAACCACAACCTTCCTCTAGGTGTGGTGGAGCTCACTAGGGATTAAACCCAAGTTCCAAGAGTTTACCTTAACACGAGCAATACCGTTCCAAACGTATGCTCCAAATCAACTTTTCTCAACTCCAACCGTGTGAGGCACCCTACAACAATCATCAAATCCCAATTACACAAAAACTCATTTTTCATCAAAATTCCTCAAAATTCTCTAAGTTAAAAACCTGGATTTTTCACCAAAATTTAACATAGCATTTCTAGCTTACAAACATGATTCTAAGGCCTTTTCATCTAATAGCATTTTTCCATTTGGGCTCTCTATCATCACACATCTAAAATCAAAGCTTTGAACACATATTCATAGATCTAAGAAATCAACTATCAAAAGACCACAAATATACTTACAATTGGTAGTATGATCAACACCAAGGCTTCACTAAACCATTTGAAGCTCAAAACTCCAAGAAATCTCAAAAATCCCCAATGGGTCGGATCTGTTCTTGCTCAAAACGCGGCCAAAGAGATGGATTCAAGGCTTCTAAGTGCTACCAATGGCTTTGGAAGGTTGTTTACGATAGATTTCAACACCAAAATCAAGCGATTCGGTGGAGAAACGAAGAAATGGGAAGAAAGTGAAGAAATGGTGAAAATGGCTTCTTTTCCTACAGGGGCGCGCGAGACATGAAGAAGAAAAGAGGGAAAGAAGGAAAGAAAAAGGAGGTGGGGCCAAGTGACTTCGGTCACACGGGTCCCACACGCGATCTAACTTTAACTCCGATAAACTTTCCGATCACTAATCCTTATTCTAAATATTTTTCCAGTCCATGACATATTTTTCTTTCTCCAAAATAATGATAAAAATTTCACACCCATCGGTACACTCACATTTCAGTATTTTAACACTTAAAAATCACTATTCATCGATTTTTCCCAAATTTGCCTATTCACTCAATTTTCCGCCCTGATTCCATTTCCAGCGTTACTTTTGTCATTTGAAATATCTAACTCAGTATTTTTGCCTCTTAACACACGGTTGGCAATTTACCATTTTGCCCTTTTTGCCCCTTTTGGCCATAAACCTTGGATTTTCACTAATCCACCAACTTTCATTTCACATAATAATATAAAAATAAACATTTAAATATTTGAGGTGTTATAGCAACAGTCCATAAACCTGAGACACCATATAATTTTTGCTAGTAAGCACCAAATGGTGACAACCTGAGCTTCATGCATGTAGGAACAGAAAGATCATTGCAACTGAAGAATGATATGGATAAATGTACTATACACGCTATCCTAGAACACTTTCGGATTAAGCATCAGCATTAAGTAGAACATGCTTCACAATTACACCTTATAACTTGTCCATCCACTGAAGGATACTGTCTTGAGAACAAAATTGCAAATTCTGCATGAAAAATCAGAATCACTGAGCAATGAAAGAATGATAATATATTGGAGAACTATAGAAGATTAAGTTTATGCTTACAAAAAGATCAAAATCTGGAGGAGTATCCAATTCCAGGGTGTCATGGAAAGAAATTCCATAAGATACATTATCATTTACAGCCAAATTATTTGCAGTGCAAGCAAAGCTGTTGAAAGTGGTAGAGTTCAATCCAGAATCATTTAAGAGGGTAGAAGAATCTAACATCTCCTTGCATAATAAGATGTCTTCTAAGCCATCAAAGTCACAGTTTTCAACAACAGCCTGTGATTCACCAGCTAACCATGCAGGTTCACCCGTATTGTCCTCATTTTGAACATCAGATGGTGTGGCATGTGATTTTCCAGGTATAGACTTGGCATCCTAGTTCATAAATATTCACATTTCAAAAACAAACCAAAGAATGTACTTGTTTGGAAAAAGAGTGTAAAAAGGTTATATGACCTTACTTCTATTTTGATTACTTAAAAACAAAATTTAAGAGAAAATCAAGTTCACTTGTTTCTAAGATGTGTCCATCAAATGTTTTTGTAGGACTAGAAGTTGAAATACAAATGCAATCTTGAATGCTATGCTTGTTTCTGAGGTGGAATGTTGTATTTGATTTTTCTTTTTCATTTGAATTTCATACAAGATGATCATCATAGCTTCCTCAAAGTTTAAATTAATCATCAAAGCAAACTAAATGTAAATAGAATGGCTACTACACACCTGGCTGAATGACAGAAGTTCATTTTCATCAAAATTGTCATCACAATCAACACATTTGCCTGAACGAGGTCGACATGGAGGATTTGTTTTTGGGATTCTTGGACTTGTTTGCGGTGCCATGTCAGAATCTTCAACCACTGAATTCTCTTCATTTGTCTCAATCTGCTTATTCTGCTGATAAAAGATTTTTGAAACCACATATTCACCATCCCTCTCATCTTCTTCACTCCCTAGATGGTACTGGTGTAACACCCAATTGGATTTATATGGATTGGACCCTTTCTTAGATCTTATATAAAGAACCATGATCTTTTTAAAGCCCTTACGTACTCCATCTTCTATTACAGGTTTGGTTTTACCAGTCTTGTGCCACCGCACATGCTCCTCAGTCAATCCATGTTGATGATGAATCTTTCTACGCTTTCGTTGTCCAGTAGCATATGCATTAACTGTTCTATGAAAGAAATGGACATTACTCCCATCTTTCTTAGCACCTGAAACAAAACAGGTATAATTTGATTAGAGAAGGTGCTCCAGAAAAAATGCATTTAGTCTGGAATTGGTCAGAGCCAACTGTTGGAATTTATGTATAATTGTGTAGACAATCTATTAGTTATGAATAAGAAGTGGGTTAAGGAAGAAAAGAGAAAAGGGAAGTTGAAGGGATGTGTGGGTTTAAGAAGTCCCACATTGGACAACTAGTAGAAGGTGAGTGAGTGAGTTTATAAGCTCCCACCTCACGCTTCTAAATTTTTTGTCTTAAGTAGGCACATTCTTGGGCTCGGATTTAATTCCTCATACTACATACATTCATCTGTCTATTCCATTATATTGACATCAAGTAAGTCTATTCCAATTTTTCATAATTGTATTATGTATGATAATTATGATCATTTATCTCCTCTGCTTTATATATGGGTTCAAATCTCTTAATAACACCAACTTGCAAATTCAATAGCCAGGATTGTATAAAGTGAATTAGAAGATAATTATTAATACCTTGCTTGCCCACTAAGTCAGGAAGGTTTTAAGTAGTCTTCTTTGATATTTTTGTCAGGTTTAGCATATTGACTTCATTTTGTTGGTGTATTAGTCAATTGAGTATTGTGAAAAGAATGGTAAATGTTTAAATATCTGAAAGGAAAAGAACAGAGAACCCTCACCTGGAAGATTTTCTGGATGTGTAGCAAATGCCCTGGTCTCCTTCTATAGTAGGGATGAACTCATGGATAAACATGTGTTGCTCTTTGTTTCCAATACAACATTTTGCTGCTAAATGTTGTAAAAGTTCAACATCAGAAGGGTCAAACTTTACACCAGCAGGAAAGCCAGGCCACTCAGAAGAAACCTACACAGGCAAAGGAATATTCCAAATGAAACATCTGCAATCAATCAAAATTTATGCATAACTGTTTCAAGAATTTAATCCTAGTATGAAGGTGAAATTTGCAAACTTTTAACATTAAGAACTTGAATTAATTGTATGAGCCAAAAGAAGAAAAATTTAAGTTAAAGGAATTGGAGCATGTACAAACTTCATGGTAACATCAAGAACTCTACTATAAGAGCCGTGTTTATTGCTTATAGACTTATAACATTTCTCTATTTTGGTGCATGTGTAATTTTCAAGAATAATATATGGATTGAGATTGAATATTATGTTGAATTCGAGCATACATCACTGTTATCAATATGGTAATGACATTTTGGGCATTCACGATATGCTCCAAAGTCCTTGATTTGACCAGCTGATGACAAAGAAGTATTTTTCACTTTCTTTGCAAATCCTACAATGTCAATAAGCCAGCTCCTGCAAAACAAATATACTCTTTAGCTCATCTTTCCTTCAAAAAACATTGTTTACTTCAAGAACTTCGTATACATTAGTTAAAAAGATGTTTGTTTCAAAAAACAGAAAGAGAAGAAACTACAATGGTGCATAAATAAGTGAAAACTATACTAGTTATTAGGTAATAAACCATAATTCATTAACAATTCACAAGAATGTCTCACCAAAACAACTTATGAAACTATAATTTCTAAGATGACTATAGTAGAATAGAAGTGAAAACTCTACCTCTTCTCTTGATGTCACTGAGTATATTTAATAATATGAATGAAAAATTATGTAAGGTCCAACCAATTAAAAGAAAAACAGAGATGGGGACAAAAGAAGAAAAGCATGCAGAAAGCATGGAAGAAAGATGGGATTTTGGGAACACAAATTTATGTATTGCTATTGATTCTGGACGCTGAAGGACAGCAAACTCTAAGGTTCTATGATAGCAGCAAGGCACTCTACAGAGTACAGCCTATGAAATTAAATATAGAAATGAACACTAGTTTTTATGTTGTGCTGCTGCTAATAAAATTAAGCAAAAGCTTAAACATAGGGGATATCAAGTTTTAGTGTTTTACCCAACAAATCAGCCCAAAATCATAGCAATATTTGCTTATATCTTAATAATATCATCAGGTATAAGATATATATGAATATATAATATTTGATAGATTAACAAAGACTTGTGCAAATATCCTTAGGTGAGAATGTGCATTGTCAATTACTCCTATCTCCTAATTATTGTTAGTTGTCACTCTTGAAATTCTCTTAAAATAGACTTGTTCTACCAACTGCCTCGTTTAGAGGAGCACAAGGGACACACTCAAGAGACTAAGGCATGAAAGGTTACTTTTTCCATGGATTATTATTTGCTCTAGATGGACAGTGTCACGTAAACTAAGTCCTTGTTCACCACAGGCCACCCCTACGTTTTCATTAATAGATACTAAATTAGGAAACTCCAACGAGGCATTCTTGGTTGTTACTTGTTACTTCACATGACCGTATCCCTAAGACAAATGGCTGTATTTCAATCATCCTGAGAGCCACAAATCATTATTTAGCACTTCACAAATGTTTTCTTCCCATAATGCACTGTCAGTAGCAGAAAGGAACTGGAAGTATTTCCAACTTAAGCAGCAAACATTAGAAACTCTTATTCCGGATAACCCACTTACGTAGGCCCAACCACCGGGGCCGGTCAAAAAGGTTCACTTCTAGAAGGAAGCATAGGATTTCCCTTCTTTCCCATGCAGATGGTTGTCCCTGCACACTGGCAGGGATTCAGCATGCCTAGCCTGAAAAGGCTAGGCTGGCTAGGTGGATTAGAGATCTCACTCTAAATACCCCTTCTCACATGGAAGAAGGGGTTACTCTCCGGCTCCACCTTAGCCACTTCACACACCTCCCTTTGATGCACACCATGGGACGTTCCACTAGGGCTTTGGTCTCTACCATTGTTACTGTGGACACCCCCTATATCAATATACTTCACCTACACATCTTATGTACCAACAGTACACTCTCCAATTATATATGTCTTTAAGTACCAGCTAACTAAGTTTCCATATATGGAAAAAAGCCAATACATGCAGTCCATCCATCGTACACCAACAGTAACACCATCAACTTCAAAAGCCAGAACTCAACCATGTGATGTGATGTGATGTAACACCCTATATCGTTGTGTACTTCACTAATTTTACCAAAATAAGCAACAAACAAGAGACCAATAAAAAAGAAGAAAAAAAACCAAGCAGGGGAACATTCCTCTGACACTAGCCTGTTGAAATAAAACCACCCAGAAAAGAAAAATTGGATTTTTACCCATCAACACTAGAAAGGGACTTCAACCCACAATCCCAATTCATAAGATCATGTAGAGATAACCGAAATTGGGGTGTTGAGAAAACAACCAGAGATAGAAACTTTGTAAGCAAAACATGAAACTTGCATCGCAATCTGCTAAGCTTGCTGCTTAGTGCACAAGTGCTAAGCTCACCTAGCCATGCTTAGTGCACAAGTGCTAATGCTGAGAGAGAGAGAGAGAGAGAGAGAGAGAGAGAGAGAGAGAGAGAGAGACGCGTTTGGTAGGGTGAGTTGTGAGTATTTAAAGAGATTGAGTATTGAGTAAGTCACCGAGAAAAGAGAAAGACATTGTATGTTGTGTGTGAGCGGGAAATTCTCTCACAGACTCGACAATCGAACATGGAAAATCTGTTATTGAATTTTCTGTGCATTTTCCATTGTGATTTGTGACATGTATTTTATTTTAATTAAATTATTAATAAATAATTTATTTTAAAATTAGATAAGAAAATGATTTGACAAATAAGATAGGTGACATATTATGGATGACAGATGCACAAAAAATATAGTACATCTAATTCCACAAAATTTTTTTTCCTCAACCTGGATTCACAGTGGGACCCGCCATTGACTGAATGAGTCTTCACAAGTAGCTGTCTTGTCTCCCCGAAAACCGAGGGAGACATTGTGGAATTTGTGGTCGTGCTGCCTTGCTCCCCAAGCATTAACGTTATTAATAGTTAGATTCTTTCCTACTATGTTTCAAAACGATGCAATACTAGATTTAAAACCAAGCTATAAATCTAATTGCAATATACCAAGCTCGTTGTAGTAAAGTTATAATTATTTTTGCTTTCTATTTTTTTAATAAGAAAACTCAAAAACAAATGGTTAATTTAAAACCACAATAATGTTAGTCTTTGCCAGCCAGGCTCCAGTTTGAGTCCGTGTTTAAAAATTATATGTGTATTTTTCTTAATTTTAATAAATTCATATTATAATATATTTAAATTATATTAAATACAGAGCACCTAAGCAGGCAGCATAAGAAGAATTATAATGTTATTAAATATTTTTTAATTTTACTAAAAATATATATGTTTTTTGGGAATAATATCTGTCATTTTAAAGGATATAGCCTTATATCATTTTAGATCATAACCGTTGATTTCCGTCCATCAATGGTTATAATCTATTGGGTCAAAATTATTAATTAATAAATTTGACCCATTAAGTTGACCCAATAGATTATTACCGTTGATGGACGGAAATCAACGATTAGGATCTAAAATTATATAAGGTTATATCCTTTAAAATGATAGATGTTTTTCACATATTTTTTATATAAGTGAAAATTGAACACATAAGCTAATATAACTTACCCAAATCTTTTACCAAAAATATTTTAAGTTTTAAATAGAGAAAAATTATAAATTGTAGCCCGGTTCAAATTACAATTTTAACCCGGCTAAATTATATTTAATTATATAATTATACGTATAATTTGTTAAACTTTAACCGGGACAATGCCACACCCACGCATGGCTCCACCACTGAGTTTTGCGCTTGCCGACTCAAGTGATTATTTGTACAACAATTTTTATTTATAATTTTTGAGAAGTATTTCAGTTTTTGCAATAGAATTTTTTTTCTATCACTCTCGTATACAAATAAGTAAATTCTATTACAACAACAAAAAAAGCTAATGAATCATAATAGAACATACTCACTTTTATATAAATATATTAGAGAAAAATTTTATCCAACAAAAATAAAAATATTAAACCCTTTCTTTTTATAATGTATGTGAGCAACAATTTAAGTAAATCTTCAAAGCTGAGTCATAATCGCAACTTCTTTTTTATTTTTTTTAATATACTACCATTTGAGGTGAATCAACTCGTGTATTTAATAAGAATTAATTTTTCTCCAACTACTCAATCTGTGTTGTCAAATCAAATGTGTATAATCACAACTTCTTTTTACATCTTGAAAAAAAATAATAAAAAAAACTAGTTTTGCTAGCAATGATATTGATGCTAAATTTCTTGCAAAGGATCAAAATGAACAAAAATAAATACATGGAAAATTGGCAATGATAAAAAGTTCCCCCCTTTACCCGTTTATTATCCATGCCACATATATAAAGAAGGGGTGAAAGGCCTTTGGATGAACCTTATCTTACAATGTTAATGATATTACATCTCAGCAACCTTAACAACAAAAATAATATGTTAAAATAGCATGCCATTCTTGCTGAGAACGAGATATTGCTATTAAACTAACTTATCTGATAATAGTTAATATATTCTTATTAAGATTCTTGTTATTACAATTGGTGAATCTTGTTTTATTTAGTTTTCCTAACTGTGATCTGGGACAGTCCCAAAGACCATATTTTAATATGTTTTGAGGCATCAGTAACACTGTTTAAAGCAGAAGAAAAGTCCTTTAGGCATGTCTTCCATATTGGCTTTAGGGGTTTCTCCAGAGTCATCTCTTCTAGCCATTAATGCACTTGTACCAGGAGACTCTGGTGGCAATACAGCATTCTCAGATGAAGCCATCCGCAGCAGAGGAACAACTGGCTCTGGTGGTGAAATTGTAGAGAGATATCGAAGGAGCATCTCTATGATTTGACTAAAATTTGGTCGATCATTTGGATCTTCTTTCCAACATGAAGTTACAATATGAGCTAAATCCTCAGGAAGGTCTTCAGCACTGGGCCTTGTATTCTGAAATAATTAAATATTTGTGTCATGAATCCTAAGTCAAATCCAAGAATGACAGCACCATATTCAGTGGTAAGCACAAGTAATATTATGATTATAGTCAAATAAAGATCAGAGATGAATGAGAATAAAAACTAGAGAATTATAATAGCCCAATGACAACAACTTATGAGGTGCAGTTGTCCATGAGTTCAGTCACTATAACCATAACAGGTTCTTTGCAGGCGCCAATAAACTAGCATCAAACCAAAAATAGAACCTTCTATGAGACACAAGTTTTCCCTAGTTCATCAACACCAACATGATTTGCCAGTTCTGATGAAAGTATATATGTAATTAGATTTGAAAAAACAAACCTTAACCAGATTTTTATGTTGGACTCTCGACAACATAGCAACCTCTCGGCCAAACTGAGCCTCTCTCCTTGAAATCTCTTCTGGGGTTTCTCCCTTGTTAATAATCTTAACAGCAACATTCTGATTTTTATATCAGCAAACAGAAAATCCAACAAGAACAACTCAACATGTCAGCAAATACTCTTATCTAATGGATGCAGAATGTGTATTTGTCCAAACAGATTAGTCCAAACCGTGACTCTGAAATTTGATATAAATCTAAATGAAAGTGCTGACTTAGAAATCAAAACAAACTTTGAGCTAAATCTTATAAAAAAAATAAAATGAAAAGTTTTTATGATAGAAGGATTCAATAACCAAAATTGATTCCAGAAAACAGAACCCAGAAAAATTAAAATATGAACAAACACACAAACACACAAATAATCCAGTTTGACTTACTTTCCTTCATAGACTTTGGCATGAGCACCTTCCCCAATTTTTGGCCCAACAAATAGTTGTCTGGGATCTATAAACCACTCAGCTTCTAAATTGAACTCCTCAACCGAGTGAACCTCATTCCCACATCTCTAAGAAATTCAAAATGGACCCATTTAGTTGAAATCGTGATCTCTCACAAATTCAAAAAAGACCCATATTAGTCCCACAAAAGGACTAAAATGAGTCCAATTTGAATTTCTTAGGAACCACGAATAGCCTTTTTATTTGCTAGGGACTAAAGCGGGCATCGTAAAATTGCTGAGGACCGAAAGGGTATTTACTCTAAAAGTAAAATCCCTTTTGGATCTCTAACAAAATATATGATCCCCACTTTCATTCCTTAAAAAAAAGTCAACTTTTGGTCCCTCTACGGTTCCAGTTCTTTGAAAATATGATCCCTCAGAAATTTAATGAAGATCCAATTTAGTCCTTAAAAAAGGACTACTATGAATATTTTTTTTTATAAGGGGATTAAAGTAAGGACCGTACTTTTTGTTAGGGACTCAAAAAGGGACTTTACTCTAACATTAATCTTGAGGCTAAGATAATAGTGAGAGGAATCTACATGATTGAATAATCGGGTCATATTGGGCTTTATACCTTCATGATTTTGTTTGGTCCAATTATTTGTTCAAGTATGCTTGTAAGACAACAAAGTATAAAATACCACTATGGATTATGGTCTTGCATTAACTGGGCTAGTCACTGTCCTAAGCCTCATCAGCCTCTTTTGCTGTTCTCCTCTTATGGATATCACTTTTGATCACATTACTATGTGAATTTGTGGTGTTGTCTGAAAAGGCCTTAGAATCATGTTTGTAAGCTAGAAATGCTATGTTAATTTTTGGTGAAAAATATAGGTTTTTAACTTAGAGGAATTTGAGGAATTTTCATGAAAAATGAGTTTCGGCTGTATCTGGATTGATGATTGTTGCAGGGTGCCC
>JAVKPL010004553.1:0-21848 GCA_032173675.1 Gastrolobium villosum
GTATTTATTTTTGTCATCCGTTTTCGACGGAATACTTTTTTCGTCAAAAATCTTCGACGGAATCCATTTTTCGTCGAAAAACTTCATAAATTCAATTTCTTTTGCATTTAATTTATTCATCCATTTTCGACGGAATTCATTTTCCGTCAAAAATCTTCGACGGAATCCATTTTCCGTCGAAAAGCTTCACAAAATCAATTTCTTTTGCATTTATTTTATTCATCCATTTTCGACGGAATTCATTTTCCGTAAAAAATGTTCACAAAATCAATTTCTTTTGCATTTATTTTATTAATCCGTTTTCGACGAAACTTTTTTTCGTCAAAAATTTTCCGTCGAAAAACTTCATAAAATCAATTTCTTTTGCATTTATTTTATTCATCCATTTTCGACGGAATTCATTTTCCGTCAAAAATCTTCGACGGAATCCATTTTTCGTCGAAAAACTTCACAAAATCAATCTCTTTTGCATTTATTTTATTCATCCATTTCGACGGAATTCATTTTCCGTCAAAAATCTTCGACGGAATCCATTTTCCGTCGAAAAACTTCACAAAATCAATTTCTTTTGCATTTATTTTATTCATCCATTTTCGACGGAATTCATTTTCCGTCAAAAATCTTCGAAAAATGTTCACAAAATCAATTTCTTTTGCATTTATTTTATTAATCCATTTTCGACGGGATTCATTTTCCGTCAAAAATCTTCGACGGAATCCATTTTTCGTCGAAAAACTTCACAAAATCAATCTCTTTTGCATTTATTTTATGAATCCGTTTTCGACGGAATACTTTTTCGTCAAAAATCTTCGATGGAATCCATTTTCCGTCGAAAAACTTACAAAATCAATTTTTTTTGCATTTATTTTATTCATCCATTTTTGACGGAATTCATTTTCTGACAAAAATCTTCGATGCAATCTATTTTCTGTCGAAAAAATTGACAAAATCAATTTTTTTTGCATTTATTTTATTCATCCATTTTCGACGGAATTCATTTTCCGTCAAAAATCTTACGACGGAATCCATTTTTCGTTGTAAAACTTCACAAAATCAATCTCTTTTGCATTTATTTTATTCATCCATTTTCGACGGAATTCATTTTCCGTCAAAAATCTTCGACGGAATCCATTTTTCCGTCGAAAAACTTCACAAAATCAATTTCTTTTGCATTTATTTTATTCATCCATTTTCGACCATCAAAAATCTTCGACGGAATCCATTTTCCATCGAAAAACTTCACAAAATCAATATCTTTTGCATTTATTTTATTCATCCATTTTAGACGGAATTCATTTTCCGTCAAAAATCTTCGACGGAATCCATTCGAAAAACTTCACAAAATCAATTTCTTTTGCATTTATTTTATTAATCCGTTTTCGACGAATTCATTTTTCCGAATCCATTTTCGAAAAACTTCACAAAATCAATTTCTTTTGCATTTATTTTATTCATCCATTTTCGACGGAATACATTTTTCGTCATAAATCTTCGACGGAATCCATTTTCCATCGAAAAACTTCATAAAGTCAATTTCTTTTGCATTTATTTTATTCATCCATTTTCGACGGAATTCATTTTCCGTCAAAAATCTTCGACGGAATCTATTTTCCATCGAAAAACTTCACAAAATTAATTTCTTTTGCATTTATTTTATTAATCCATTTTCGACGAAATTCTTTTTCCGTCAAAAAACTTCACAAAATCAATTTCTTTTGCATTTATTTTATTCATCCGTTTTCGATGGAATTCATTTTCCGTCGAAAAACTCACAAAATCAATTTCCTTTGCATTTATTTTATTAATCTGTTTTCGACGAAATTCTTTTTCCGTCGAAAAACTTCACAAAATCAATTTCTTTTGTATTTATTTTTGTCATCCGTTTTCGACGGAATACTTTTTTCGTCAAAAATCTTCGACGGAATCCATTTTTCGTCGAAAAACTTCATAAATTCAATTTCTTTTGCATTTAATTTATTCATCCATTTTCGACGGAATTCATTTTCCGTCAAAAATCTTCGACGGAATCCATTTTCCGTCGAAAAACTTCACAAAATCAATTTCTTTTGCATTTATTTTATTCATCCATTTTCGACGGAATTCATTTTCCGTAAAAAATGTTCACAAAATCAATTTCTTTTGCATTTATTTTATTAATCCGTTTTCGACGAAATTCTTTTTCCGTCGAAAAACTTCATAAAATCAATTTCTTTTGCATTTATTTTATTCATCCATTTTCGACGGAATTCATTTTCCGTCAAAAATCCTCGACGGAATCCATTTTTCGTCGAAAAACTTCACAAAATCAATCTCTTTTGCATTTATTTTATTCATCCATTTTTGACGGAATTCATTTTCCGTCAAAAATCTTCGACGGAATCCATTTTCCGTCGAAAAACTTCACAAAATCAATTTCTTTTGCATTTATTTTATTCATCCATTTTCGACGGAATTCATTTTCCGTCAAAAATGTTCACAAAATCAATTTCTTTTGCATTTATTTTATTAATCCATTTTCGACGGGATTCATTTTCCGTCAAAAATCTTCGACGGAATCCATTTTGCGTCGAAAAACTTCACAAAATCAATCTCTTTTGCATTTATTTTATGAATCCGTTTTCGACGGAATACTTTTTTCGTCAAAAATCTTCGATGGAATCCATTTTTCGTAAAAAACTTCATAAAATCAATTTCTTTTGCATTTATTTTATTCATCCATTTTTGACGGAATTCATTTTCTGACAAAAATCTTCGATGCAATCTATTTTCCGTCGAAAAAATTGACAAAATCAATTTTTTTTGCATTTATTTTATTCATCCATTTTCGACGGAATTCATTTTCCGTCAAAAATCTACGACGGAATCCATTTTTCGTCGAAAAACTTCACAAAATCAATCTCTTTTGCATTTATTTTATTCATCCATTTTCGACGGAATTCATTTTTCGTCCAAAATCTTCGACGGAATCCATTTTCCATCGAAAAACTTCATAAAATCAATTTCTTTTGCATTTATTTTATTCATCCATTTTCTACGGAATTCATTTTCCGTCAAAAATCTTCGACGGAATCCATTTTTCGTCGAAAAACTTCACAAAATCAATTTCTTTTGCATTTATTTTATTCATCCATTTTCGACGGAATTCATTTTCCGTCAAAAATCTTCGACGGAATCCATTTTTCGTCGAAAAACTTCACAAAATCAATTTCTTTTGCATTTATTTTATTAATCCGTTTTCGACGAAATTCTTTTTCCGTCAAAAAACTTCACAAAATCAATTTCTTTTGCATTTATTTTATTCATCCATTTTCGACGGAATTCATTTTCCGTCAAAAATCTTCGACGGAATCCATTTTTCGTCGAAAAACTTCACAAAATCAATTTCTTTTGCATTTATTTTATTCATCCATTTTCGACGGAATTCATTTTCCGTCAAAAATCTTCGACGGAATCCGTTTTCCGTCGAAAAACTTCACAAAATCAATTTCTTTTGCATTTATTTTATTCATCCATTTTCGACGAAATACATTTTTCGTCAAAAATCTTCGACGGAATCCATTTTCCATCGAAAAACTTCATAAAATCAATTTCTTTTGCATTTATTTTATTCATCCATTTTCGACGGAATTCATTTTCCGTCCAAAATCTTCGACGGAATCCATTTTCCGGCAAAAACTTCACAAAATCAATTTCTTTTGCATTTATTTTATTCATCCATTTTCGACGGAATTCATTTTCCGTCAAAAATCTTCACAAAATCAATTTCTTTTGCATTTATTTTATTCATCCGTTTTCGACGGAATACATTTTTCGTCAAAAATCTTCAACGGAATCCATTTTTCGTCGAAAAACTTCATAAAATCAATTTCTTTTGCATTTATTTTATTCATCCATTTTCGACGGAATTCATTTTCCGTCAAAAATCTTTTACGGAATCCATTTTCAGTCGAAAAGCTTCACAAAATCAATTTCTTTTGCATTTATTTTATTCATCCATTTTCGACGGAATTCATTTTCCGTCAAAAATCTTTTACGGAATCCACTTTCCATCGAAAAACTTCATAAAATCAATTTCTTTTGCATTTATTTTATTCATCCATTTTCGACGGAATTCATTTTCCGTCCAAAATCTTCGACGGAATCCATTTTCCGGCAAAAACTTCAAAAAATCAATTTCTTTTGCATTTATTTTATTAATCCATTTTCGACGAAATTCTTTTTCCATCAAAAAACTTCACAATATCATTTTCTTTTCCATTTATTTTATACATCCGTTTTCGACGGAATACATTTTTCGTCAAAAATCTTCAAAGGAATCCATTTTTCGTCGAAAAACTTCATAAAATCAATTTCTTTTGCATTTATATTATTCATCCATTTTCGACGGAATTCATTTTCCGTCAAAAATCTTCGACGGAATCTATTTTCCGTCGAAAAACTTCACAAAATCAATTTCTTTTGCATTTATTTTATTAATCCATTTTCGACGAAATTCTTTTTCCGTCAAAAAACTTCACAAAACAATTTCTTTTGCATTTATTTTATTCATCCGTATTCGATGGAATTCATTTTCCGTCGAAAAACTTACAAAATCAATTTCCTTTGTATTTATTTTATTAATCTGTTTTCGACGAAATTCTTTTTCCGTCGAAAAACTTCACAAAATCAATTTCTTTTGTATTTATTTTAGTCATCCGTTTTCGACGGAATAATTTTATCGTCAAAAATCTTCGACGGAATCCATTTTTCGTCGAAAAACTTCATAAAATAATTTCTTTTGCATTTAATTTATTCATCCATTTTCGACGGAATTCATTTGCCGTCAAAAATCATCGACGGAATCCATTTTCCGTCGAAAAACTTCACAAAATCAATTTCTTTTGCATTTATTTTTTTCATCCATTTTCGACGGAATTCTTTTTCCGTCAAAAATGTTCACAAAATCAATTTCTTTTGCATTTATTTTATTAATCCGTTTTCGACGGAATACTTTTTTCGTCAAAAATCTTCGATGGAATCCATTTTTCGTCGAAAAACTTCATAAAATCAATTTCTTTTGCATTTATTTTATTCATCCATTTTTGACGGAATGCATTTTCCGACAAAAATCTTCGACGCAATCCATTTTCCGTCGAAAAAATTCACAAAATCAAGTTCTTTTGCATTTATTTTATTCATCCATTTTTGACGGAATCCATTTTTCTTCGAAAAACTTCACAAAATCAATTTCTTTTGCATTTATTTTATTCATCCATTTTCGACGGAATTCATTTTCCGTCAAAAATCTTCGACGGAATCCATTTTTCGTCGAAAAACTACACAAAATCAATTTCTTTTGCATTTATTTTATTCATCCATTTTCGACGGAATTCATTTTTCGACAAAAATCTTCGACGGAATCCATTTTTCGTCGAAAAACTTCATAAAATCAATTTCTTTTGCATTTATTTTATTATTCCGTTTTCGACGAAATTCTTTTTCCGTCGAAAAACTTCACAAAATCAATTTCTTTTGCATTTATTTTAGTCATCCGTTTTCGACGGAATACATTTTTCGTCAAAAATCTTAGACGGAATCTATTTTTCGTCGAAAAACTTCATAAAATCAATTTCTTTTGCATTTATTTTATTCATCCATTTTCGACGGAATTCATTTTCCATCCAAAATCTTCGACGGAATCCATTTTCCGTCGAAAAACTTCACAAAATCAATTTCTTTTGCATTTATTTTATTCATCCATTTTCGACGGAATTCATTTTTCGTCAAAAATCTTCACAAAATCAATTTCTTTTGCATTTATTTTATTCATCCGTTTTCGACGAAATACATTTTTCGTCAAAAATCTTCTATGGAATCCATTTTTCGTCGAAAAACTTCATAAAATCAATTTCTTTTGCATTTATTTTATTCATCCATTTTTGATGGAATTCATTTACGGACAAAAATCTTCGATGCAATCTATTTTCCGTCGAAAAAATTGACAAAATCAATTTCTTTTGCATTTATTTTATTCATCCATTTTCGACGGAATTCATTTTCCGTCAAAAATCTACGACGGAATCCATTTTTCGTCGAAAAACTTCACAAAATCAATCTCTTTTGCATTTATTTTATTCATCCATTTTCGACGGAATTCATTTTCCGTCAAAAATCTTCGACGGAATCCATTTTTCGTCGAAAAACTTCACAAAATCAATTTCTTTTGCATTTATTTTATTCATCCATTTTCGACGGAATTCATTTTCCGTCAAAAATCTTCGACGGAATCCATTTTTCGTCGAAAAACTTCACAAAATCAATTTCTTTTGCATTTATTTTATTAATCCGTTTTCGACGAAATTCTTTTTCCGTCGAAAAACTTCACAAAATCAATTTCTTTTGCATTTATTTTATTCATCCATTTTCGACGGAATACATTTTTCGTCAAAAGTCTTCGACGGAATCCATTTTCCATCGAAAAACTTCATAAAATCAATTTCTTTTGCATTTATTTTATTCATCCATTTTCGACGGAATTCATTTTCCGTCAAAAATCTTCGACGGAATCTATTTTCCGTCGAAAAACTTCACAAAATCAATTTCTTTTGCATTTATTTTATTAATCCATTTTCGACGCAATTCTTTTTCCGTCGAAAAACTTCACAAAATCAATTTCTTTTGCATTTATTTTATTCATCCATTTTCGACGGAATACATTTTTCGTCAAAAATCTTCAACGGAATCCATTTTCCATCGAAAAACTTCATAAAATCAATTTCTTTTGCATTTATTTTATTAATCCGTTTTCGACGAAATTCTTGTTCCGTCGAAAAACTTCACAAAATCAATTTCCTTTGCATTTATTTTATTCATCCATTTTCGACGGAATACATTTTTCGTCAAAAATCTTTGACGGAATCCATTTTCCATCGAAAAACTTCATAAAATCAATTTCTTTTGCATTTATTTTATTCATCCATTTTCTACGGAATTCATTTTCCATCCAAAATCTTCGACGGAATCCATTTTCCGGCAAAAACTTCACAAAGTCAATTTCTTTTGCATTTATTTTATTCATCCATTTTCGATGGAATTCATTTTCCGTCAAAAATCTTCACAAAATCAATTTCTTTTGCATTTATTTTATTCATCCGTTTTCGACGGAATACATTTTTCGTCAAAAACAACGGAATCAATTTTTCGTCGAAAAACTTCATAAAATCAATTTCATTTGCATTTATTTTATTCATCCATTTTCGACGGAATTCATTTTCCGTCAAAAATCTTTTACGGAATACATTTTCAGTCGAAAAGCTTCACAAAATCAATTTCTTTTGCATTTATTTTATTCATCCATTTTCGTCGGAATTCATTTTCCGTCAAAAATCTTCGACGGAATCCATTTTCCGTCGAAAAACTTCACAAAATCAATTTCTTTTGCATTTATTTTATTAATCCGTTTTCGACGAAATTCTTTTTCCGTCAAAAAACTTCACAAAATCAATTTCTTTTGCATTTATTTTATACATCCGTTTTCAACGGAATACATTTTTCGTCAAAAATCTTCAAAGGAATCCATTTTTTGTCGAAAAACTTCATAAAATCAATTTCTTTTGCATTTATATTATTCATCCATTTTCGACGGAATTCATTCTCCGTCAAAAATCTTCGACGGAATCTATTTTTCGTTGAAAAACTTCACAAAATCAATTTCTTTTGCATTTATTTTATTCATCCATTTTCGACGAAATTCTTTTTCCGTCAAAAAACTTCATAAAATCAATTTCTTTTGCATTTATTTTATTCATCCGTTTTCGACGGAATACATTTTTCGTCAAAAATCTTCGACGAAATCCATTTTCCATCGAAAAACTTCATAAAATCAATTTCTTTTGCATTTATTTTATTCATCCATTTTCGACGGAATACATTTTTCGTCAAAAATCTTCGACGGAATCCATTTTCCAACGAAAAACTTCATAAAATAAATTTCTTTTGCATTTATTTTATTCATCCATTTTCGACGGAATTCATTTTCCGTCAAAAATCCTCGACGGAATCCATTTTCCATCGAAAAACTTCATACAATCAATTTCTTTTGCATTTATTTTATTCATCCATTTTCGACGGTCGTCAAAAATCTTCGACGGAATCCGTTTTCCGTCGACAAACTTCACAAAATCAATTTCTTTTGCATTTATTTTATTAATCCGTTTTCGACGAAATTCTTTTTCCGTCGAAAAACTTCACAAAATCAATTTCTTTTGCATTTATTTTATTCATCCATTTTCGACGGAATACATTTTTCGTCAAAAATCTTCGACGGAATCCACTTTCCATCGAAAAACGTCATAAAATCAATTTCTTTTGCATTTATTTTATTCATCCATTTTCGACGGAATTCATTTTCCGTCCAAAATCTTCGACGGAATCCATTTTCCGGCAAAAACTTCACAAAAACAATTTCTTTTGCATTTATTTTATTCATCCAATTTCGACGGAATTCATTTTCCGTCAAAAATCTTCACAAAATCAATTTCTTTTGCATTTATTTTATTCATCCGTTTTCGACGGAATACATTTTTCGTCAAAAATCTTCAACGGAATCCATTTTTCGTCAAAAAACTTCATAAAATCAATTTCTTTTGCATTTATTTTATTCATCCATTTTCGACGGAATTCATTTTCCGTCAAAAATCTTTTACGGAATCCATTTTCAGTCGAAAAGCTTCACAAAATCAATTTCTTTTGCATTTATTTTATTCATCCATTTTCGACGGAATTCATTTTTCGTCCAAAATCTTCGACGGAATCCATTTTCCGTCGAAAAACTTCACAAAATCAATTTCTTTTGCATTTATTTTATTAATCCGTTTTCGACGAAATTCTTTTTCCGTCAAAAAACTTCACAAAATCAATTTCTTTTGCATTTATTTTATTAATCCGTTTTCGACGAAATTCTTTTTCCGTCAAAAAACTTCACAAAATCAATTTCTTTTGCATTTATTTTATACATCCGTTTTCGACGGAATACATTTTCGTCAAAAATCTTCAAAGGAATCCATTTTTCGTCGAAAAACTTCATAAAATCAATTTCTTTTGCATTTATATTATTCATCCATTTTCGACGGTCGTCAAAAATCTTCGACGGAATCCGTTTTCCGTCGAAAAACTTCACAAAATCAATTTCCTTTACATTTATTTTATTCATCCATTTTCGACGGAATACATTTTTCGTCAAAAATCTTCGACGGAATCCACTTTCCATCGAAAAACTTCATAAAATCAATTTCTTTTGCATTTATTTTATTCATCCATTTTCGACGGAATTCGTTTTCCGTCCAAAATCTTCGATGGAATCCATTTTCCGGCAAAAACTTCACAAAAACAATTTCTTTTGCATTTATTTTATTCATCCATTTTCGACGGAATTCATTTTCCGTCAAAAATCTTCACAAAATCAATTTCTTTTGCATTTATTTTATTCATCCGTTTTCGACGGAATACATTTTTCGTCAAAAATCTTCAACGGAATCCATTTTTCGTCGAAAAACTTCATAAAATCAATTTCTTTTGCATTTATTTTATTCATCCACTTTCGACGGAATTCATTTTCCGTCAAAAAACTTCACAAAATCAATTTCTTTTGCATTTATTTTATTCATCCATTTTCGACGAAATTCTTTTTCCGTCAAAAAACTTCATAAAATCAATTTCTTTTGCATTTATTTTATTCATCCATTTTCGACGGAATTCATTTTTCGTCAAAAATCTTCGACGAAATCCATTTTCCATCGAAAAACTTCATAAAATCAATTTCTTTTGCATTTATTTTATTCATCCATTTTCGACGGAATTCATTTTTCGTCAAAAATCTTCGACGGAATCCATTTTCCATCGAAAAACTTCATAAAATCAATTTCTTTTGCATTTATTTTATTCATCCATTTTTGACGGAATTCAGTTTCCGTCAAAAATCCTCGACGGAATCCATTTTCCATCGAAAAACTTCATACAATCAATTTCTTTTGCATTTATTTTATTCATCCATTTTCGACGGTCGTCAAAAATCTTCGACGGAATCCGTTTTCCGTCGAAAAACTTCACAAAATCAATTTCTTTTGCATTTATTTTATTAATCCGTTTTCGACGGAATACATTTTTCGTCAAAAATCTTCGACGGAATCCACTTTCCATCGAAAAACTTCATAAAATCAATTTCTTTTGCATTTATTTTATTCATCCATTTTCGACGGAATTCATTTTCCGTCCAAAATCTTCGACGGAATCCATTTTCCGGCAAAAACTTCACAAAAACAATTTCTTTTGCATTTATTTTATTCATCCATTTTCGACGGAATTCATTTTCCGTCAAAAATCCTCGACGGAATCCATTTTCCATCGAAAAACTTCATACAATCAATTTCTTTTGCATTTATTTTATTCATCCATTTTCGACGGTCGTCAAAAATCTTCGACGGAATCCGTTTTCCGTCGAAAAACTTCACAAAATCAATTTCCTTTACATTTATTTTATTCATCCATTTTCGACGGAATACATTTTTCGTCAAAAATCTTCGACGGAATCCACTTTCCATCGAAAAACTTCATAAAATCAATTTCTTTTGCATTTATTTTATTCATCCATTTTCGACGGAATTCATTTTCCGTCCCAAATCTTCGATGGAATCCATTTTCCGGCAAAAACTTCACAAAAACAATTTCTTTTGCATTTATTTTATTCATCCATTTTCGACGGAATTCATTTTCCGTCAAAAATCTTCACAAAATCAATTTCTTTTGCATTTATTTTATTCATCCGTTTTCGACGGAATACATTTTTCGTCAAAAATCTTCAACGGAATCCATTTTTCGTCGAAAAACTTCACAAAATCAATTTCTTTTGCATTTATTTTATTCATCCACTTTCGACGGAATTCATTTTCCGTCAAAAAACTTCACAAAATCAATTTCTTTTGCATTTATTTTATTCATCCATTTTCGACGAAATTCTTTTTCCGTCAAAAAACTTCATAAAATCAATTTCTTTTGCATTTATTTTATTCATCCATTTTCGACGGAATTCATTTTTCGTCAAAAATCTTCGACGGAATCCATTTTCCATCGAAAAACTTCATAAAATCAATTTCTTTTGCATTTATTTTATTCATCCATTTTCGACGGAATTCATTTTCCGTCCAAAATCTTCGACGGAATCCATTTTCCATCGAAAAACTTCATAAAATCAATTTCTTTTGCATTTATTTTATTCATCCATTTTTGACGGAATTCATTTTCCGTCAAAAATCCTCGACGGAATCCATTTTCCATCGAAAAACTTCATAAAATCAATTTCTTTTGCATTTATTTTATTCATCCATTTTCGACGGAATTCATTTTCCGTCCAAAATCTTCGACGGAATCCATTTTCCATCGAAAAACTTCATAAAATCAATTTCTTTTGCATTTATTTTATTCATCCATTTTTGACGGAATTCATTTTCCGTCAAAAATCCTCGACGGAATCCATTTTCCATCGAAAAACTTCATAAAATCAATTTCTTTTGCATTTATTTTATACATCCGTTTTCGACGGAATACATTTTTCGTCAAAAATCTTCAAAGGAATCCATTTTTCGTCGAAAAACTTCATAAAATCAATTTCTTTTGCATTTATATTATTCATCCATTTTCGACGGAATTCATTTTCCGTCAAAAATCTTCGACGGAATCTATTTTCCGTCGAAAAACTTCACAAAATCAATTTCTTTTGCATTTATTTTATTAATCCATTTTCGACGAAATTCTTTTTCCGTCAAAAAACTTCACAAAACAATTTCTTTTGCATTTATTTTATTCATCCGTATTCGATGGAATTCATTTTCCGTCGAAAAACTTACAAAATCAATTTCCTTTGTATTTATTTTATTAATCTGTTTTCGACGAAATTCTTTTTCCGTCGAAAAACTTCACAAAATCAATTTCTTTTGTATTTATTTTAGTCATCCGTTTTCGACGGAATAAATTTTATCGTCAAAAATCTTCGACGGAATCCATTTTTCGTCGAAAAACTTCATAAAATAATTTCTTTTGCATTTAATTTATTCATCCATTTTCGACGGAATTCATTTGCCGTCAAAAATCATCGACGGAATCCATTTTCCGTCGATAAACTTCACAAAATCAATTTCTTTTGCATTTATTTTATTCATCCATTTTCGACGGAATTCTTTTTCCGTCAAAAATGTTCACAAAATCAATTTCTTTTGCATTTATTTTATTAATCCATTTTCGACGGAATACTTTTTTCGTCAAAAATCTTCGATGGAATCCATTTTTCGTCGAAAAACTTCATAAAATCAATTTCTTTTGCATTTATTTTATTCATCCATTTTTGACGGAATGCATTTTCCGACAAAAATCTTCGACGCAATCCATTTTCCGTCGAAAAAATTCACAAAATCAAGTTCTTTTGCATTTATTTTATTCATCCATTTTTGACGGAATCCATTTTTCTTCGAAAAACTTCACAAAATCAATTTCTTTTGCATTTATTTTATTCATCCATTTTCGACGGAATTCATTTTCCGTCAAAAATCTTCGACGGAATCCATTTTTCGTCGAAAAACTACACAAAATCAATTTCTTTTGCATTTATTTTATTCATCCATTTTCGACGGAATTCATTTTTCGACAAAAATCTTCGACGGAATCCATTTTCCGTCGAAAAACTTCACAAAATCAATTTCTTTTGCATTTATTTTATTAATCCGTTTTCGACGAAATTCTTTTTCCGTCGAAAAACTTCACAAAGTCAATTTAATTTGCATTTATTTTATTCATCCATTTTCGACGGAATACATTTTTCGTCAAAAATCTTAGACGGAATCCATTTTTCGTCGAAAAACTTCATAAAATCAATTTCTTTTGCATTTATTTTATTCATCCATTTTCGACGGAATTCATTTTCCATCCAAAATCTTCGACGGAATCCATTTTCCGTCGAAAAACTTCACAAAATCAATTTCTTTTGCATTTATTTTATTCATCCATTTTCGACGGAATTCATTTTTCGTCAAAAATCTTCACAAAATCAATTTCTTTTGCATTTATTTTATTCATCCGTTTTCGATGAAATACATTTTTCGTCAAAAATCTTCTATGGAGTCCATTTTTCGTCGAAAAACTTCATAAAATCAATTTCTTTTGCATTTATTTTATTCATCCATTTTTGATGGAATTCATTTACGGACAAAAATCTTCGATGCAATCTATTTTCCGTCGAAAAAATTGACAAAATCAATTTCTTTTGCATTTATTTTATTCATCCATTTTCGACGGAATTCATTTTCCGTCAAAAATCTACGACGGAATCCATTTTTCGTCGAAAAACTTCACAAAATCAATCTCTTTTGCATTTATTTTATTCATCCATTTTCGACGGAATTCATTTTCCGTCAAAAATCTTCGACGGAATCCATTTTTCGTCGAAAAACTTCACAAAATCAATTTCTTTTGCATTTATTTTATTCATCCATTTTCGACGGAATTCATTTTCCGTCAAAAATCTTCGACGGAATCCATTTTTCGTCGAAAAACTTCACAAAATCAATTTCTTTTGCATTTATTTTATTAATCCGTTTTCGACGAAATTCTTTTTCCGTCGAAAAACTTCACAAAATCAATTTCTTTTGCATTTATTTTATTCATCCATTTTCGACGGAATACATTTTTCGTCAAAAGTCTTCGACGGAATCCATTTTCCATCGAAAAACTTCATAAAATCAATTTCTTTTGCATTTATTTTATTCATCCATTTTCGACGGAATTCATTTTCCGTCAAAAATCTTCGACGGAATCTATTTTCCGTCGAAAAACTTCAAAAAATCAATTTCTTTTGCATTTATTTTATTAATCCGTTTTCGACGCAATTCTTTTTCCGTCGAAAAACTTCACAAAATCAATTTCTTTTGCATTTATTTTATTCATCCATTTTCGACGGAATACATTTTTCGTCAAAAATCTTCAACGGAATCCATTTTCCATCGAAAAACTTCATAAAATCAATTTCTTTTGCATTTATTTTATTAATCCGTTTTCGACGAAATTCTTGTTCCGTCGAAAAACTTCACAAAATCAATTTCCTTTGCATTTATTTTATTCATCCATTTTCGACGGAATACATTTTTCGTCAAAAATCTTTGACGGAATCCATTTTCCATCGAAAAACTTCATAAAATCAATTTCTTTTGCATTTATTTTATTCATCCATTTTCTACGGAATTCATTTTCCATCCAAAATCTTCGACGGAATCCATTTTCCGGCAAAAACTTCACAAAGTCAATTTCTTTTGCATTTATTTTATTCATCCATTTTCGATGGAATTCATTTTCCGTCAAAAATCTTCACAAAATCAATTTCTTTTGCATTTATTTTATTCATCCGTTTTCGACGGAATACATTTTTCGTCAAAAACAACGGAATCAATTTTTCGTCGAAAAACTTCATAAAATCAATTTCATTTGCATTTATTTTATTCATCCATTTTCGACGGAATTCATTTTCCGTCAAAAATCTTTTACGGAATACATTTTCAGTCGAAAAGCTTCACAAAATCAATTTCTTTTGCATTTATTTTATTCATCCATTTTCGTCGGAATTCATTTTCCGTCCAAAATCTTCGACGGAATCCATTTTCCGTCAAAAAACTTCACAAAATCAATTTCTTTTGCATTTATTTTATTAATCCGTTTTCGACGAAATTCTTTTTCCGTCAAAAAACTTCACAAAATCAATTTCTTTTGCATTTATTTTATACATCCGTTTTCAACGGAATACATTTTTCGTCAAAAATCTTCAAAGGAATCCATTTTTTGTCGAAAAACTTCATAAAATCAATTTCTTTTGCATTTATATTATTCATCCATTTTCGACGGAATTCATTCTCCGTCAAAAATCTTCGACGGAATCTATTTTTCGTTGAAAAACTTCACAAAATCAATTTCTTTTGCATTTATTTTATTAATCCATTTTCGACGAAATTCTTTTTCCGTCAAAAAACTTCATAAAATCAATTTCTTTTGCATTTATTTTATTCATCCATTTTCGACGGAATACATTTTTCGTCAAAAATCTTCGACGAAATCCATTTTCCATCGAAAAACTTCATAAAATCAATTTCTTTTGCATTTATTTTATTCATCCATTTTCGACGGAATACATTTTTCGTCAAAAATCTTCGACGGAATCCATTTTCCAACGAAAAACTTCATAAAATAAATTTCTTTTGCATTTATTTTATTCATCCATTTTCGACGGAATTCATTTTCCGTCAAAAATCCTCGACGGAATCCATTTTCCATCGAAAAACTTCATACAATCAATTTCTTTTGCATTTATTTTATTCATCCATTTTCGACGGTCGTCAAAAATCTTCGACGGAATCCGTTTTCCGTCGACAAACTTCACAAAATCAATTTCTTTTGCATTTATTTTATTAATCCGTTTTCGACGAAATTCTTTTTCCGTCGAAAAACTTCACAAAATCAATTTCTTTTGCATTTATTTTATTCATCCATTTTCGACGGAATACATTTTTCGTCAAAAATCTTCGACGGAATCCACTTTCCATCGAAAAACGTCATAAAATCAATTTCTTTTGCATTTATTTTATTCATCCATTTTCGACGGAATTCATTTTCCGTCCAAAATCTTCGACGGAATCCATTTTCCGGCAAAAACTTCACAAAATCAATTTCTTTTGCATTTATTTTATTCATCCAATTTTCGACGGAATTCATTTTCCGTCAAAAATCTTCACAAAATCAATTTCTTTTGCATTTATTTTATTCATCCGTTTTCGACGGAATACATTTTTCGTCAAAAATCTTCAACGGAATCCATTTTTCGTCAAAAAACTTCATAAAATCAATTTCTTTTGCATTTATTTTATTCATCCATTTTCGACGGAATTCATTTTCCGTCAAAAATCTTTTACGGAATCCATTTTCAGTCGAAAAGCTTCACAAAATCAATTTCTTTTGCATTTATTTTATTCATCCATTTTCGACGGAATTCATTTTTCGTCCAAAATCTTCGACGGAATCCATTTTCCGTCGAAAAACTTCACAAAATCAATTTCTTTTGCATTTATTTTATTAATCCGTTTTCGACGAAATTCTTTTTCCGTCAAAAAACTTCACAAAATCAATTTCTTTTGCATTTATTTTATTAATCCGTTTTCGACGAAATTCTTTTTCCGTCAAAAAACTTCACAAAATCAATTTCTTTTGCATTTATTTTATACATCCGTTTTCGACGGAATACATTTTTCGTCAAAAATCTTCAAAGGAATCCATTTTTCGTCGAAAAACTTCATAAAATCAATTTCTTTTGCATTTATATTATTCATCCATTTTCGACGGTCGTCAAAAATCTTCGACGGAATCCGTTTTCCGTCGAAAAACTTCACAAAATCAATTCTTTTGCATTTATTTTATTCATCCATTTTCGACGGAATACATTTTTCGTCAAAAATCTTCGACGGAATCCATTTTCCATCGAAAAACTTCATAAAATCAATTTCTTTTGCATTTATTTTATTCATCCATTTTCGACGGAATTCGTTTTCCGTCCAAAATCTTCGACGGAATCCATTTTCCGGCAAAAACTTCACAAAATCAATTTCTTTTGCATTTATTTTATTCATCCATTTTCGACGGAATTCATTTTCCGTCAAAAATCTTCACAAAATCAATTTCTTTTGCATTTATTTTATTCATCCGTTTTCGACGGAATACATTTTTCGTCAAAAATCTTCAACGGAATCCATTTTTCGTCGAAAAACTTCATAAAATCAATTTCTTTTGCATTTATTTTATTCATCCATTTTCGACGGAATTCATTTTCCGTCAAAAAACTTCACAAAATCAATTTCTTTTGCATTTATTTTATTCATCCATTTTCGACGAAATTCTTTTTCCGTCAAAAAACTTCATAAAATCAATTTCTTTTGCATTTATTTTATTCATCCATTTTCGACGGAATACATTTTTCGTCAAAAATCTTCGACGAAATCCATTTTCCATCGAAAAACTTCATAAAATCAATTTCTTTTGCATTTATTTTATTCATCCATTTTCGACGGAATTCATTTTCCGTCAAAAATCTTCGACGAAATCCATTTTCCATCGAAAAACTTCATAAAATCAATTTCTTTTGCATTTATTTTATTCATCCATTTTCGACGGAATTCATTTTCCGTCAAAAATCCTCGACGGAATCCATTTTCCATCGAAAAACTTCACAAAATCAATTTCTTTTGCATTTATTTTATTCATCCATTTTCGACGGAATTCATTTTCCGTCAAAAATCTTCGACGGAATCCGTTTTCCGTCGAAAAACTTCACAAAATCAATTTCTTTTGCATTTATTTTATTAATCCGTTTTCGACGGAATTCATTTTCCGTCAAAAATCTTCGACGGAATCCATTTTCCATCGAAAAACTTCATAAAATCAATTTCTTTTGCATTTATTTTATTCATCCATTTTCGACGGAATTCATTTTCCGTCCAAAATCTTCGACGGAATCCATTTTCCGGCAAAAACTTCACAAAATCAATTTCTTTTGCATTTATTTTATTCATCCATTTTCGACGGAATTCATTTTCCGTCAAAAATCTTCGACGGAATCCATTTTCCATCGAAAAACTTCAAAAAATCAATTTCTTTTGCATTTATTTTATTCATCCATTTTCGACGGTCGTCAAAAATCTTCGACGGAATCCGTTTTCCGTCGAAAAACTTCACAAAATCAATTTCTTTTGCATTTATTTTATTCATCCATTTTCGACGGAATACATTTTTCGTCAAAAATCTTCGACGGAATCCATTTTCCATCGAAAAACTTCATAAAATCAATTTCTTTTGCATTTATTTTATTCATCCATTTTCGACGGAATTCATTTTCCGTCCAAAATCTTCGACGGAATCCATTTTCCGGCAAAAACTTCACAAAATCAATTTCTTTTGCATTTATTTTATTCATCCATTTTCGACGGAATTCATTTTCCGTCAAAAATCTTCACAAAATCAATTTCTTTTGCATTTATTTTAATCAACCATTTTCGACGAAATACATTTTTCGTCAAAAATCTTCGACGGAATCCATTTTCCATCGAAAAACATCATAAAATCAATTTCTTTTGCATTTATTTTATTCATCCATTTTCGACGTCCACTTTCGACGGAATCCATTTTCCGTCGAAAAACTTCACAAAATCAATTTCTTTTGCATTTATTTTATTCATCCATTTTCGACGAAATTCTTTTTCCGTCAAAAAACTTCATAAAATCAATTTCTTTTGCATTTATTTTATTCATCCATTTTCGACGGAATACATTTTTCGTCAAAAATCTTCGACGAAATCCATTTTCCATCGAAAAACTTCATAAAATCAATTTCTTTTGCATTTATTTTATTCATCCATTTTCGACGGAATACATTTTTCCGTCAAAAATCTTCGACGGAATCCATTTTCCATCGAAAAACTTCATAAAATCAATTTCTTTTGCATTTATTTTATTCATCCATTTTCGACGGAATTCATTTTCCGTCAAAAATCCTCGACGGAATCCATTTTCCATCGAAAAACTTCATAAAATCAATTTCTTTTGCATTTATTTTATTCATCCATCAAAAATCTTCGACGGAATCCGTTTTCCGTCGAAAAACTTCACAAAATCAATTTCTTTTGCATTTATTTTATTAATCCGTTTTCGACGGAATTCATTTTCCGTCAAAAATCTTCGACGGAATCCATTTTCCATCGAAAAACTTCATAAAATCAATTTCTTTTGCATTTATTTTATTCATCCATTTTCGACGGAATTCATTTTCCGTCCAAAATCTTCGACGGAATCCATTTTCCGGCAAAAACTTCACAAAATCAATTTCTTTTGCATTTATTTTATTCATCCATTTTCGACGGAATTCATTTTCCGTCAAAAATCCTCGACGGAATCCATTTTCCATCGAAAAACTTCATAAAATCAATTTCTTTTGCATTTATTTTATTCATCCATTTTCGACGGTCGTCAAAAATCTTAGACGGAATCCATTTTCCGTCGAAAAACTTCACAAAACAATTTCTTTGCATTTATTTTATTCATCCATTTTCGACGAAATACATTTTTCGTCAAAAATCTTCGACGGAATCCACTTTCCATCGAAAAACTTCATAAAATCAATTTCTTTTGCATTTATTTTATTCATCCATTTTCGACGGAATTCGTTTTCCGTCCAAAATCTTCGATGGAATCCAATTTCCGGCAAAAACTTCACAAAAACAATTTCTTTTGCATTTATTTTATTCATCCATTTTCGACGGAATTCATTTTCCGTCAAAAATCTTCACAAAATCAATTTCTTTTGCATTTATTTTATTCATCCGTTTTCGACGGAATACATTTTTCGTCAAAAATCTTCAACGGAATCCATTTTTCGTCGAAAAACTTCATAAAATCAATTTCTTTTGCATTTATTTTATTCATCCATTTTCGACGGAATTCATTTTCCGTCAAAAATCTTTTACGGAATCCATTTTCAGTCGAAAAGCTTCACAAAATCAATTTCTTTTGCATTTATTTTATTCATCCATTTTCGACGAATTCATTTTCCGTCCAAAATCTTCGACGGAATCCATTTTCCGTCGAAAAACTTCACAAAATCAATTTCTTTTGCATTTATTTTATTAATCCGTTTTCGACGAAATTCTTTTTCCGTCAAAAAACTTCACAAAATCAATTTCTTTTGCATTTATTTTATACATCCGTTTTCGACGGAATACATTTTTCGTCAAAAATCTTCAAAGGAATCCATTTTTCGTCGAAAAACTTCATAAAATCAATTTCTTTTGCATTTATATTATTCATCCATTTTCGACGGAATTCATTTTCCGTCAAAAATCTTCGACGGAATCTATTTTCCGTCGAAAAACTTCACAAAATCAATTTCTTTTGCATTTATTTTATTAATCCATTTTCGACGAAATTATTTTTCCGTCAAAAAACTTCACAAAAAAATTTCTTTTGCATTTATTTTATTCATCCGTATTCGATGGAATTCATTTTCCGTCGAAAAACTTACAAAATCAATTTCCTTTGTATTTATTTTATTAATCTGTTTTCGACCAAATTCTTTTTCCGTCGAAAAACTTCACAAAATCAATTTCTTTTGTATTTATTTTAGTCATCCGTTTTCGACGGAATAATTTTTTCGTCAAAAATCTACGACGGAATCCATTTTTCGTCGAAAAACTTCATAAAATAATTTCTTTTGCATATAATTTATTCATCCATTTTCGACGGAATTCATTTTCCGTCAAAAATCTTCGACGGAATCCATTTTCCGTCGATAAATTTCACAAAATCAATTTCTTTTGCATTTATTTTATTCATCCATTTTCGACGGAATTCATTTTCCGTCAAAAATGTTCACAAAATCAATTTCTTTTGCATTTATTTTATTAATCCGTTTTCGACGGAATACTTTTTTCGTCAAAAATCTTCGATGGAATCCATTTTTCGTCGAAAAACTTCATAAAATCAATTTCTTTTCCATTTATTTTATTCATCCATTTTTGACGGAATGCATTTTCCGACAAAAATCTTCGACGCAATCCATTTTCCGTCGAAAAAATTCACAAAATCAATTTCTTTTGCATTTATTTTATTCATCCATTTTCGACGGAATCCATTTTTCTTCGAAAAACTTCACAAAATCAATTTCTTTTGCATTTATTTTATTCATCCATTTTCGACGGAATTCATTTTCCGTCAAAAATCTTCGACGGAATCCATTTTTCGTCGAAAAACTTCACAAAATCAATTTCTTTTGCATTTATTTTATTCATCCATTTTCGACGGAATTCATTTTCCGACAAAAATCTTCGACGGAATCCATTTTCCGTCGAAAAACTTCACATTCTTTTGCATTTATTAATTTAATCCATTTTCGACGAAATTCTTTTTCCGTCGAAAAACTTCACAAAATCAATTTCTTTTGCATTTATTTTATTAATCCATTTTCGACGAAATTCTTTTTCCGTCAAAAAACTTCACAAAATCAATTTCTTTTGCATTTATTTTATTCATCCGTTTTCGATGGAATTCATTTTCCGTCAAAAATCTTCGACGGAATCCATTTTCCGTCGACAAACATACAAAATCAATTTCCTTTGTATTTATTTTATTAATCTGTTTTCGACGAAATTCTTTTTCCGTCGAAAAACTTCACAAAATCAATTTCTTTTGTATTTATTTTAGTCATCCGTTTTCGATGGAATACTTTTTTCGTCAAAAATCTTCGACGGAATCCATTTTGCGTCGAAAAACTTCATAAAATAATTTCTTTTGCATTTATTTTATTCATCCATTTTCGACGGAATTCATTTTCCGTCAAAAAGCTTCGACGGAATCCATTTTCCGTCGAAAAACTTCACAAAATCAATTTCTTTTGCATTTATTTTATTCATCCATTTTCGACGGAATTCATTTTCCGTCAAAAATTTTCACAAAATCAGTTTCTTTTGCTTTTATTTTATTAATCCGTTTTCGACGGAATACATTTTTCGTCAAAAATCTTCGATGGAATCCATTTTTTGTCGAAAAACTTCGTAAAATCAATTTCTTTTGCATTTATTTTATTCATCCATTTTCGACGGAATTCATTTTCCGTCAAAAATCTTCGACAAAATCTATTTTCCGTCGAAAAAATTCACAAACTCAATTTCTTTTGCATTTATTTTATTCATCCATTTTCGACGGAATTCATTTTCCGTCAAAAATCTTCGACGGCATCCATTTTT